>JAPYYT010002020.1:0-21282 GCA_030522565.1 Ceratosolen corneri
AACGACAATCAACACAAACACAGATTAATCATTACTTATTATAAATTATATCTAAAACGTTAAAAACTAAAGCTAAAACCAATTAACAATAGTAAAGATAAAAACCGCTTAATTTTGTATATAAAACTAAACTTGTGCAATTAAACTATTCATCTGATTTTCAATAAATATCAGTCCACAGTGTTAAATTCAACCCCCCGCGTCTGTGTTTTCTTTCTACCCTGCCATCCCTCCTCTACCACGATCGGCCTCTCCCCCCCTCCATCTTGGGTAGAGCTCACGTCGGGATTGTCGCCCGAACAATGAGTATTCATAATTCTTTTGCATTATTAATTAAATTTATAATAACTGAAATAGAGGTTTCTAAATTTTTAACGAAGAAAAGTTCTTTAAAGTTTAAATTAGCTACCCATCGAAATAATATTAGCCTTAAAGAGTATATTGTATCGAAATAATCTCGAGTATTGAAATAATTATTGTTTCAAGCACAACAAACATTAATTAAATTGTTATTTAAAGCATAATTTATTAAAGTATAAATTATAACATAATAAATGCCCTTTCCAATTAAAGAAAAGTATAAAATGCTTGTGGCGTACTGTAATTATATATATAAACCTATTTTACGCTTGCGATTATATTTATCAAAAGTTTAAACTAAGCCATAAACATTTCTACTCAAATGAGAGGTAAAATAATTCGTGAATAAGACTGCAAATATCTTTGCCAAAAGCAATCTGCTTAACAGAATCAAGCATTTCGTTATTAACTAATAATATCTATCAAATCAAAGTGCAATTACTCTGATTAAATTAAATTAAACTCATTTTACAGATGATTTTACACAATGTCTTAGAAATTACATTCAAGCCATTAAATTTATTGTCATTTTCTTATTTACTATTTATCACACTGTACGGATTAATTTAATATCTTAAGTCTGCGATAATTATTTATGTCTCGGGTGTTGACTGATTAAATTAATTCAATTGTATTATATTCATTATTATTGATATCTGTTAATTAAGAAATAAGAATCCAATTATCTATAGTGCATGTGAATTGTACGATTG
The DNA here is from genome assembly GCA_030522565.1 of Ceratosolen corneri. Taxonomy (NCBI): domain Eukaryota; kingdom Metazoa; phylum Arthropoda; class Insecta; order Hymenoptera; family Agaonidae; genus Ceratosolen; species Ceratosolen corneri. Next base: position 1,074 of record JAPYYT010002020.1, read on the forward strand.
TATAAGAAAAGTAATAAATTATAAATATTTTAGATTAAACATTATTGTAATTTTATTTATTTATATTGTGTCCGTAAGCTTAAAAATTTTAAATAATTTCTATCCACGTATTATTTAATAATTTATATGAGTTTTATAACAATTATGTGGTAATAATAGTTCTTTAATTATTTATTCAATTTGACTTACTATTATTCAGTGTGGCATTATTATGTTCATAGCATGTTCATTATTAAGAAAATCGCTTCTCGAAAATAGTTAAGTTTGTATAAATGCATTTGTCGACACACATATTTGATAAAAACACTAATAAACAAGAATGTTTTTACAATATTGTAGTGCAATAATTATCGACATATCAAACATGTACAATTTTCTTCTTATGCGCATCTCTTTTTAGTTAACTTTTGCTTGTGCTTGCCAAATAATAAAAAGCATTATATTAATGTGGATATGGTTTTTGAAATTAATTATACTATATACTTTAAAGGCCTTAAACGAGTTTATTATTGACTTGTAAGGGAAATATTAATTTTCTGGCTATAGGTATTGAGATGTGGATAGGCTAAGCTTATAAAGTTGTAAAGTTGAGGAGCTTGATTAATATATTATCGAAGAGTTTAGTCGAGCGCAAAGTGCCGGGTTCGACTAAAAACAATAATACTCGTTTAAAATGTTTCACCGCGGAGTAAAATGGTATTTAATTAAGAGCTATAGTTGTCTGAAAATCTAATGACTGACAGTTAGCCAAGAAGTTTCTCCGAAATTATACTTTGATGTATCAGCGCGTGGAACAATTTCGTTGATTACAAAATAACCAAGTGGGGGGGGGGGGCCCGCTTTTCCAATGTCTTAGCCACCAAAGTTATTACCCCGAGTATCCATTAATAATTCGGCTTGGTAAAGGCGGCGCGCGCGAAAACTCCATGTCTTAGCCGACCGACCGCGGCGGGATAGGTCGGGAGCTGTGGGGTGGGAGGGGTTGTGGGGTGGGAGGAGGAAGCCGCGTGAAAATGCGCGCTCTTATTAATAATCGCTGGGAATAAAAAGAGCTGCCGAGGTCGCTCAAATAGTCAGGATCTCGTGCTATTTGCCGGGGCTAATATTGACGGAGTGAGTGCGTCGTCGCACGCAGAGACTAAAAGTAATTTAATGGACAGGTAGCCTCGCCCAACAACACATCGGCGAGCGAGCGATCGCTGAATTTCGGCTCTTTTCAAGCCTCCTCGCCTCTCTGCGTGCGCGCACCAAAGAAAATGCGCCCTCTGCGCATAGGCTCGCGCGTGAAGGCTAACGCAATAAAGAGAAATTTATATGGGACGTGGCCGCCTCGGGGCGGAGGGGTGGGGTGGGGGAGACGGTGGAGGCCAGCCCCGGGCAGCAGCTGCCTAAGAATAAAAATGAAAAATCGGATGGCCATCTGCAGCTTTTCCAGCGATCGCCGCGAGCGCGCGCGCGCGCTTGCTATCCTCACTCTTTAATGAAGCGGCTGGAAAGTCGAGTGGAAGTGATAAATGCCTCGGGGAGATCGGCCGACTTTTTTTGCCCCGCCCGCGAGCGCGAGGACGCGAGCGTAATCCGAGTGGTATGGCGGGGGTGGCGGCGAGTCCGAGGTCGCATTATGAGCGTGTTTTTGAGCTCGTGGGGGCCCGGGCTTTTGTATTCTATGATCCGGATGGAGGAGGAGAATGGCGGGCTGGTTGGCGGGGGGGGGGCGAAGCCGAGTTCTCGCGGTGGTGCGGCTTCGCTGGATATCGCATTATCCGGAGGTGTGTGCGTGTGTCGGCCGAGATTTGAGTGCGGGACGCGACCAAATGAGAATTTATGGAGTTGGACCGTTTTCCGAGTTAAGTTTGGCCGCGAGCCTCACATTCGAGGGCTATCTGCTATTGTGTCAAAGTGATGCTGAATTTTTTATTTGGGTGTCGGGGGGCTGTAGGTCCGGGTAATATGACGGGACTCGTCGCTCGCAAGCGAACAGTAAAGGATGGGAGAAGGATTGGGTGGAGAAATTTGCGGAGAGTGTTTAATGCTGCCTATCAACCAAAATAATTTATTTATATTTAATTCAATAATTCGGTATATTCGAACATGCGCCATAAAGATTCATTTACCGACATCTTGTAAATACGGCGCCATAAATTTTAAATGCCTTTTGGTATGGTATCCTCGAGGACGTCTAAAATGTTCAAATTTCAATTAAGCATGCAAAATGAACGCACATCCGCATAAAGAATTTATAAATCTCTCGAATGAAAATAAAGAACAAATCAATTCAGCTAATATTAAATTTTGAAAACATTCGCCCTTTTTTATATGGTTATGTGTACCAATGATTTACGATTTACTTTGTAGAATAAATGTGCATGTACAATAAAATATATTATTTAATAAAATAAATACAGGCAACAATAGTGTATTAAAAAAATTCTTCTTCTTCTTCTCTCTCGTACTGTTTGCTGTATATTAAATTTATAAATCTATTCAGAGTTGTATATATATATATATTTATATATATATTTATATATATAAATCGAAATTATAAGAAAGTATTTCGGCTGAGGCACTGTCTCTGCCAACATTTTTCTTGCAATTATCTCACGTTTTTTTTGAACTTTTTTGTAAAAATATATATTGTGAATAAAATAATCGTATATAAAAATTACAGTACTTGGTAACAAAAACTCGTTTTTACGTCAAGAGCAATAAACTATAAATGAAATTCTATTGTAATTATTAATGACACTAGTGTTTATGAGTTTCGTATTAAATGGAGATTAATGGATCCTTATTTTCATTAGATTTAATTATATTACACCTTTTCGTTAGAAATTGTAATCAAATTTTAGTCACAATTTAATACATCTCGGCCGTAAAGAATGTTTTATTACTATTATTACTCTTATTTACCATTATTATGCGGATGCTTTATCTTTAATGTTAAATGGGAAATATCATTTTTGATAAGCTATTTTATGGATGAACGTCAAATATAAATTATAACAGTTATAACAATCAAGGATCAAATAGTCAACGATTATAACTAAATTTAATGCTATTTTTCTTCGATAGTAAGTTCATTGATATAGAATTTGCAATATTAAAATTATGAAACGAACATGCGAACTTGTTTCCATTTGATATTTTTAGTGTTACCTTATTCAACCGGTTTTGACATAATACTCATGGAAATAAATGACAGCGCTTAAGTAGAAATTGAATTTTACATGCACTTAATTTTTCTATAAAAGGAAAAAAGAAAAAAAACTCTCTGCAAATCCCTTCCTCGTAATAACTCCATATTTCACGGCCAGAAGAAAAGCTCATGGAAGCCGGTCTCTATTAGTACAATTATCTGTCAAATTTGTGAAATATTTTTTCCCATTCCACGATCGAGAGTAGCGGAATCCCCTTATACCCCCTCCTAACGTTACAAATGATCTTATTTATATTTGACATACTTGAATGCAAGCTGACGATGTATTTTCACGCCCAAACTCCCTCGGATGGCTGGTTAGCTCTCGATTCTTCGATTTTGTCGAGTCACGAACTCGTTTCAGGTCCTTGCTCGCTTCTTTCTCCTTTTTCTCTCTCTCTCTCTCTCTCTCTCTCTCTCTCTCTCTCTCTCTTGTCCCCCGCCCGCCCCACTCGCCCGCCTCCTCTCTTGTTCAGTTCACGAGGCTCTCCCGCGTCGATTCATTCGATGACCCGAGCAAAGCCTGGTTGTTCATCCTTTATATAACAAGTGTACTTGCTCTTGATATGTATTCTACTTCCCTCTTCTTCTGATACTCTGCGGCCTTTTCTATGCTGTTTTCAATGCACTGAATTCTGCCAGCCCATGCCATGCCATATGTTCAATTCCACAATAAGAATTATATACTACGAATGAATTTTTATTCTACCTTTGTGGGTGCGTAGAGCGAGAAAAAAGGAGAGGAATGTAAGAATGCAGGAAGAAGAAAGCAGTCGGGACCAACAACTTATTTATTATTTGACACATTTGAGTATTTATTTCGGTTAGAAAATCATGTCCAACTGCATCATTAGAATTTATTAGTTAACAAAAACTCTAATTGCTAGTAATGTTTTCTTCCTTCTCTATCACTTTTTTCAAAAAAAAAATTCAAAATCTCATGGCAACTTTTTGGGGCACAACAACTCTTTCAATAACTCAATACTTCAAACATCATATGTCATATATAATTTTATTTCCATTCTATGTTTATCAATATTTCAGTGATTCGAAAATCTGATTGTTACAAAAGAAGAGCTTGAGCTTAAAAAGTGAATCATTAATTTCCTGGCTGAGTCAACAAATGATTCAATCATCTTTTTATAAATATAAAAGTATTGAAATGTTTAATATGTAGCATTACCAAAAGGTTTTACTATTGCACTCAAAGAATGGAAATGCAAATTTTTGATATCCGTTAACAAGAAGTAAAGTTTTTCAATAAAAATACTTTCTATATTATCTCCAGTCTCCAGTATATTATTTAATTTCATTCTGATTAAACAAATAATTCTCATTCGCAAATGTTTTTCAAATCACATTTTAAAGCTTTGGTTTATAAATACTTTGGCATTTCATAAAAATATAAACATTGTATGTATATATATATATATATATATATGTAAATACGCATATTATTTAAATTTTCTTAATTATTTGAACAAATTTATATATACATACGCATCTAAGCATATATATATATATCCTCATAATTTGTATATTTATAAGGAAATTCTTATAAGAAAAAAGAATGTAGAGTTAAATTTAACCATATATTTTGTAATTTAATTATAATACTGTAATATCATTAATTAATTGAAAGAATAACAGTCTTCAATAAGTGAAATTCGAATTATCTGCCAATTATAGAAAGAAATGTATATTGTGTATATTGGCTATAAACTGAACTAGAAATCGGTTTTCTCGCCTCCTCTATTCTCTTCTAAATATCCCGCCGAATCTGGAATTATAGGGAATTGCCGAGAGAGATATTATTTATTCATGGCGTATCAAACATAATCATAAATTCATGGCTAAAATATTGACAAAAAACTTCTTTGCCAGTTCCTTGACTCCCATTGCATTGCATTTGATATGTGATTTAGAGCGATATCCGTAAAATGATCTCGCCGATCAGATTTATCGTCGCGCATAGAAAGAGAGAGCGTATTGCAGTTTTGCTGGTTTGGGGCACGACCAGTTGATTCGACAGTCGCTTGCAGCTTCTAGATAAAAGAGATCATCGATCCTCGATCGCGTGGGTTTAAGCCACCAGAACTTCTTATAGGGAGAGAGAGAGAGAGAGAGAGAGAGAGAGAGAGTTTATGAACAAAATACACGGAATACAAAACACAGTCATATATAACGGTTGGATGGCGCATTTTCGCGCGCTATACAATAGCAACATGAAATGATAAATACATAAATCGAGCCACTATATGGTTTATGTTCTCTTTTTATCGAGCAACGAGTTTTCTTATGGAAAATATGATTTCATTTTACAGTCAATGGATATTGTCTTCTTATAGCTATTTATTGTTTTATATGTCGTTATGGTACTTTAATTATAGATCCATCAATAAATCTCTCGGCCAAAGAATGGATAATATTTCAATTTTTTAGATCTTTTTTTTTTTTCTTAAACTAACCGCCGATATAGTACGGCAAATAGATCATGAGAAACCATAGGAGCAGCCTCGTCCGTTCGCATTCTGAACATTTAAAATGCAGCTTTTTTGGGCTTCGCGTGTGTTTGTGTGTGCGTGCGCGCGCATGTATATATATATATGTGTGTGTGTGTGTGTGTGTGTGTGGAAACGGTGGTAGGGCATTTAATTTCCAGGCCGGCTAAGTAAGATGAAAAGACATTTATCTAGGCGGAAAGCGAAAGAGAAAAGTGTCAAGAGTCCACGGCTGTTTCTTAAACGATGTAACCTACTTACAATTCATTCATCGACGAATCGGACACGCGCCGCTGCCCCCTCGTCCCGATTCATCCCCGATCATTGTCAACTCCCACTTTTCTAAGCCTCAACTTTTTCACGCGCATCAACCCATTAGCGTCCATGGCCCGTGACCCACGCGTCCACTGCCCACCAAAACTGACCATTTTTCTAAAGGCGAGAACTTGGTGGCAAGAGAATCAGAGGCCGCCGCCTCTCACTGTGTTACCCAAGCAAACAATACATTATCGCGGCAACGATCGGCGTGCGCTACTACACCTTTCAAAAAGGTCTCATCGAGCAATGTCAAAGAGGCGGCGTTACGCCCCGCGTTCTACTCGCGGCCTCGGAACAAACGCGCCTCTGGCCACTCGAGTCGGGATTCGCCGCCGATTCGCCCATTCGCCACTTGACACTTGGCACTTATTGCCATTAATTTACGGCCAATCGAGTCACCAGGACCCGCATCCCGTCCCTGCCGCCCTCCACTGCCTCCGCGTAGCGTATTTTTCGCGACTTCCTCCCGAGCGCAAATACGCGGCTCCCCCGTATCCCCAGGTAGCTCCGACGAAGGCCACCTCCACCTTTTGTTGCGAGCCTCTCTCTGTGAAAGGGGAAGCAGAGCTACTCTCGACCTCCTCTCTTAAATTCAAAGCTTCCTTTAGCTTCCTTTTTATTGCTCCACCCGAGTACCTGTGTACTTTCGCCTCCTCCTCTCCCGCCCAAAGCATTTTAAGGATTTTCTAAAGCGACGCTTGACCTTGCTCTTATTTACTTACGCAACGAGGTGCTTTGTAAGAATACCTGCTGTGGTCGCGCAAGGCTTTCAGAACTTGGAGTTATTTATTATTCTATTTCACTGCATTTCGTCTATTGAAGCGAGATCATAGATCGCGAGACATTAGAATTATCGATTATTTATTGCGTTGAAGCTGCTCCTTACTTTTTTTTTTTCCCCCCTTTGGACGGGGAGGCTCGGATAGCGGTTCTGATAGTGGCCGAGTTTTTTTATATTAACAGCGTGTCGTTCCCTCATATCATTTTAAGGGAAGATTCTTGTAATTTAAGATCTTTGTAATTTAATCATTCGCTCTATCGGAATGAGAAATCCTTGCATTTTTTCCGTGGCTGTATGAATTGAAGATTTTTTGTTTGCTCCGAAATCCCATAGGATTACGAAAGTAGCTTAATTACTTTTATTTTATTAATTTATTTACCGCCAAGTTTTTGAGTCTGAATGCACGTGGCTTTCAATTGCTTTAGAAAGTCGATTGAGCTTTTATAAAATGTGCGCGCGACCATTAGAAATTCCAACACGCGCAAACATAATTTAGCTTTCAAGCGCCGGCCACCACCATTACAATTTGTACACTCGCCTTGTACAATATTAGATTTACAATTTAAAAAGTCTTTTGTTTATGATTTCGAGCGCGCCCCCGTTACCTCACCTACATCGCGCAATATCGCACCATTTCATAATATGTATATAATAATACTTGATTTTACGCTTCGCTGTCTTTCTCTGGCCATTTTTCTTTCATGCGAACGAACTTTTATCTTCGGATGGTTGCTCACGTTTTTGCGAAACCACAAATATAACCACTCGCTAATTAGTTATACAAATTTATGCGGCCTGTGCAATAACGTAATGAAGATGTGCAATGAAGATGCGTCGCTGCTTTGGGCGAGCAGATGCGAGAATGATTCTCTCTCATTGTTCGCGAGTTTTTCCAATATTTGACGGCTAATTATTCCCGTGTGTATGCGTGCCACCAGCGACGAATTTGCATTTAACAATTACACTGTTGCATAGCGAGCAGAAGGTTTCGACATTACCACTACTACTCCCACGTCATATCTATATTTCGTGGATTTATCGCGCCATTTATACATTATATATTTTTGTCGGCAGACAAAAAAAAAAGTCTCAAAGTGAAAAGAGCCGTCTCTAGCGGATCAGAGGACATTAGTTTCTTTCACCGGGCCATTGTTTTTCATGAATTTTTTAAAAGCTGTGGCAAATTTTTAAGATATCCGTAATAATCGACGGAAGATGTGCTCAATACAATTAGCCCTGCAATTCTTCGTAGCCTAATTAATTGTACATTGCCATTATCTTGCAAAGCGAGCTCGCCTTTATCTACGTGAATCTACTACGACTGCATTATTAGGATGCCGTTATAACAAAGTGCACAAGCTGTCTCGATTTCCACGATGCAATTAGTCCAATTAATCGATGAGAGTAAGTAATATAAACTTGGACATATAAACTCATATCCATTTTATAAAGCAGCCGTCCGTCCCCTCTCAATATGCCACTCGAGCTTTGTTTTCTCAATGATATTACTTCCACTTAGTCGATAAAACTTTTTCAATATCACTCTCTAAAAAGTCGTGCATTTACAAGCAGCTTTGGCAAGAAAATGAGCTTCAAGGAAATTTAAGGGGAGAAGTCGTCGGGGGCAGGCTGGAGAAAGCTAGTTTATCCCGAAAAATGCGCCTTCCCGATTCCATGTAATAAACCTTAAGGCGAGCGGGGACTATTAAAGGGCAGGAATGATATTTGCGCGGAGAGTCGTCGTCGTAAAAGTTCTTCTCGCTTCAGTCGAAAGCTACTTGGCTCGAATCGGACGATCCCCTCGGATGTCACCGATCATACGCCGTCGTCCCGTTGACAGTCATTAAACCAATATCGCAGGTAGCCCCAAACAAGCACCGAGGCTCAGCTCCGCCACAGCTCCGTCTTAAGGAACGATCCCCCCCCCCCCCCCCCCCCCGGCCGCCGCCCCCCCCCCCCCCACAGTGGCAGCAGCCCTCTCCAAGCCAGACGGCCCAAGCAATATTTATGGATAGGAAGAAAAGAGGCGCTCGATCGTCGTATATCACCGTAGGAGCTGATCTATCGCGCTCCTTCGATGCACGGGCCGAGTGGGGTGGTGGCGGCGGTGGCGGCGGCAGCGGTGGCAGCGGCGGTGGAGAGAGAGAGAGAGAGACGGGAGGGGTAGGGGAGAGGTTACACAGAGATGGGAGAATCGTCGCGCGTCCTCGCCTCGGGAAAATACCGGGACACGCGCGCCAGATTTCCTGGGGTTACATTGTATCGCAGCCTGGCCCATCCCCGCGCGATACGCAGTACAATAGATCGCAGCGTCGCCAAGGAGAAGCGAGAGGTGCAGGAGGAAGGAGGAGGAAGGAGGAGAAGCGAGTGGAGGAGAAGCGAGAGGAGGAGAAGGAGGATGAGGAGAAGGAGGACGAGGAGGTGGAGGAGGAGAAGGAGGAGGAGGAGGACGAGGACGAGGACGAGGAGCGAGACGCATCTGCGTCGCTCGTATTAGCGCGAGCGGCATGCGCCCGTCGACCGTAACATCCTGCATTGTCCATTAACGGCTGTTGGAGATGCTGGTGTTTTTTCCTAGGCGGATGGACCACACCGGAGCTCAATGCGCGTGCTTGCGCGTTACCGGCGCGTCAAAGCGGCATTTTTATAGTACTATGCCACCCCGCCACCCCTCCCCAGTAGGTGTCTGGTGGTGTCGGTGGGCAGCCAGTGTGTGTGTGCGCGCGCGCTCCTCTCCCCTCCCCGCTGTCCACCCGCCCGTCCCTACTCGAGGAAACACTCGAGTCAAAGGTGCAAGGAAGGCTGCTCTCTCGGGGAGCTGTGGACGTACCGAGTGTCCCTTTCGAGATCGTTATTACTGAGATAAAGAGAGCGGTGAAACGTTTTGAGAAACGCTTGATTGTGTAAGAATTATGTTTTTTTTTCGAGGTGACAGGGGAGAGGAGCGTCCGGAGATTTATTGGACTGGCCGTGGAGTTCCGAGGAGAATTTCATGCTTTTCACCGGCGACCCGCTGGTAATTCATGAATTATTGAATCGCGGCTAGACACGCGCCCGAATACTTTTTTTCGACAAAGCCACCTATTCTTAAGAGCGCGTGCTGCTTATTTATTTATGGATCTAATTTTCACTCACTGTCGCTCAACATTAATTCATCACTTTCGCTCTCGTACTGTAAATTTTGGTCGGATAGGAGGATGCGTCGGAGGAGGACAAATACTTGCCATTGCAGTCCTGGGCAAATGTACAACAATTTTGACATTGAGCAGCATCGCGACTAATATTGCTGCTCCTCGGCTTCTTGTAATGGACTTTCTTTGCGCACTTTAGTCCAACAGCCATTCACATGCTTTACAATCTTATGGGAAATATTTTCCGAGTATTTTAATGATTTGCGTTGTATGTGCACAAACGCTACTCGCAGTTGTATTTTGCGATAGAGATGCGCGTGAGAATAGCAATAATAGAGTTTCGATTGGAATAAGATCGTTGGTACGTAGTAAATATTTGTTGTCATTGATTTTTCATTAACGATAGGTACACTCGAATTATCAAGCTAGAGTAATAGCAAATATTGTTTTATCTAATTTCTATTTGTAATTCAATAATGCGATTTATAAATGCTCTTACTATTTGCTCAATATCAAATACGAAAATAAATTATTTGCTCGATGCTGTTAAAATGACATTATTAGATTTTCAAATATCTACAGTTGTAAATTCGAAAAGGTGTGAGCCATTTTTTTTTAAAATCGACTTCAAAATACCGTCTCCTCGTTCTGTATTTTAATTCGAATGGCTTTATGATTGGTTTTATCAAGATCAAACAAATAGAAAGCGTTAATATTAGCCAATTTAATTCTCATGGCATCGCTGATAATTGTAATAACAATTAAAATTGCGAAACTTTATCTAAATAAAGCATATTAAATTAAATCCTTTTTTTAATTTCCGTTTTCACGAAGATAATTACTTTAAGTCATCTACATTATTGGATTTACAATTAATAATGCGAAAGCAACAAAGGTTTCTCTGTTTATTTATGATAGCGAATTGGGTCAGAGTAATATAATATTCCTATTTATAATTATATCTCGTCGTTTGAGTTATCTCAAATCGATAACTTTTATCACAACAATAATGCATTATTAATATCGCAAGTGATTTATTTTATGTAAACTATTTACGATCCTAAGAGATTTAATGCTAGAATTTAACTTAATTTGGGGCATATTTATATGCTGGGTGTTTTTATTTCTCTCAAGACTTCTTTTCATTCTATGATTATTATGATTTTTATTATGATTATTATGATTTTTCCATTCTTTTTACTTTTCTATCTATTTCGTAAAGCGGTTGAAATTAATTATTCTCTGGTATTTCTCACATTCGGGGATATTTAGATTGCACGCGAAGGACAATCTCAGCAGGATAAAAAAAGGAAGAAGAAGTAAAATTGAGGAAAATAAATTTGTCAGTCGCCGGAATACTCTAATTAATCATCGATGGCCAGAGATATCGCGATACAAAAGTCTTTTGTATACGATGATGGGACATTGAAGGGGGAGAGGGGATATTTTCATACATAATTTTTCAATTTTCTAGCCCCGACTCACTACTAAATTAGATGTCAAAATGAGGAGGGGGGCGGGGTTGCGCAAGAATGTGGGAATAAGTTGATGAGCGAGTGAGTAATTAAATGTACTTTTCTTGGGCACACAATAGTAACTGCTGATAATGAAAGAGATACATTTTATTTACAATGTCTTAAGCATTGTATTACAAATAATTTGATATCCATCTCCTCGCATATAGCAGAGCCAACGCGGAGAAATATTTTAATTTCCCAGTTTATAATATAGAAGGATATTTAATTTTATAATAGATATTCTAAGAGATAAGGAGTGCTCGGGTTACAGGCTACCACGAGTCCTCGTTAGGTATCCTCGACGTATTAAATCTCGCACAAGGAGCGCGCGGTTTTAATATCGCGCGAGTTGATTTTTATTCGAAAAACTATGTAGTGTAAGCGAAAAATAATTGTGCTCCGCGAACCGCGAGTATCGTAGCTTATCTTCGATGTTATAATGGCTCGGGTATACTCCGCGGTAAAGCGAAAATATTTGCATACAAGAGGCTCTTCTTTTTTCTTCTCTTCTCTTCTTTTTTTTTTTTCAAGAAATTAAGTAGTTAGTGTGTGTCAGGCGCGTCCTATCTATATTAATATCAGGAAAAACGATTTGCGTGTAGATTTTTATCCCAAGCTCTTACAGAAGTATGATTCCGGAACAGAACGTAAGGCTCTCATCCTTTGTGAATAATATTCTCGGAGATGCTCTTGTACTTTCCTAACAAACACCGTAATTTTTCGTCGCCATCTACGAGATAATGTGAAGTCCAAATTGGTACTTTGGCAAGGTAAACAACTGACTATAACCGACGAATTAAATGATACCTGCACATTAGCGGCCACCTTCATTTTCACAAATAATACGCTCTCTCCTTCTCCTCTCCACAGTATTAAATTCTTCGCCGGAAATGAACATTAAGTATGCTAACCATAATTTACTCATACCGTATATTTGAGTAGTTCTGTTTTTACATTTCATACTCACATTTCATAATTAATATCGAAATCATTATATAGGCCTTTATAATATATATATTATATATATAAAAGGATTTACGTCCTTATTATTTGTTATTTTTTCTTTTTCTTTTTCTTCTTTTTTTTTCTCAATATTTTAATGGAATATATTAATTTAATATGAATACGGCGGTAATTACTTTTGAAAACTCACATTAATTTAGACCTCAGCCTTATATATTGTATGCATGAAATTCTTCTCTTTTCCCTAACAATAATCATTAAATTTAATGCAGCAATAGGAGCTATGGTTTATAATCAAATTTTTTAATATGACAAACGAAAAAGAAAATTTTCCCTCCTCTTGTTTACCTAGATTGTTTACCTAGTTCTCGGTAATACGAATCAATTGAGCTGCTGCGCACGCGCACACGCGCACATTCACATGGCATTTGGTACATTTTATGTGGATTAATAATATCCTGCGTGCTCCATATTTATTTTTCTATTTAAATGATGTTTATAACCTGTTCCTGGAATAGATGCCAATAAGGTTATCGCGCGTAGAATTATTCCAATAAAACTGGATTAGAGAAGACGCGTTTGAAAATTTCCCGAAAAAGATTATGCCACGAAATAAATATTTTTTTATAACAATATATATATATATACATATGTGTATATATATAGTAAATCAATGGAGCGTTTATTCTCCAATTCGAATTCCATTCTGTCAGTGTATGGGCGCGTGCTCGTATGCGTTTAGATTTATAGATAGATAGACAGGCGGACAGATAGAGTGGTAGAGGCAGAGAGGGGGAGAGACAGAGAGAGAGAGAGAAGAATTGTGTTTACAGAGAGTAACAAAAATAAGAAAGTCATTATTGGGTGTCTGCAATGACCGTAAACAAGAAGGTTTAACTGATATATTTTGACAATGAATGGTCTTGTCAACTTTTCACTCCACGTCTTTCTCGTCATCAGGCTTTGTTTCAATAGGAAATACGTTCTTTAATATTCCCATAATAACTCGCAACTGAAGCATCCATTCCTCTTGATAATAGCGACCCCTATACGATAGATTACATTTTTCTGCCTACGCGATTTTCTTCTGACCCATTAGCTAATCCTCTTGATAGCGAAAAGTTACCGCACCCTGCATTTTTACCGTTTACTTTTGTTCTTCTCTTCTTCTTCTTCTTCTTCTTCTTCTTCCTTTTGCTAGGGACAACGCAGCGCCACCACTGCCGGAAAAGCCAAGTGCTCGTTTTTACTCGGCGTTTTTCACCGTTCCACGCTCCTCCGCTTTAATCGTGCTCGTCCTTGCGATAATTGTCGTCGAGGAGGGGGGGGGAACCATGGGAGACTAATCAGTCGCGGTAGGGGCTGACAGGCGGACTTACTTTTGTGGTGGCAACTATGTCTCTCTGGCCCCTTTCCGAGCCTATTTTTTGTTCGCTGTATTTATGGTATCATTGCTCGATGATCCCCTCACTCGGTTCGTCTCAACTTCCGCACCTTGCTCGAATTTTCCACGCCCAGGCTGGAAGCATAAATTCACGAGCTGCTGCTGTTCCCGCGTGCGTGTGTGCCTCTGTGTGCGCGCGCGCCCGCGATTGCGCCCGATTGTGGGCTTTCGTGTGAAAATGAGTTCGGATCTTTTGGAATTCGGATGTCACGGGAGATAGTGAGTGGACAAAAACGGAATTCCATTCAAATTTTATGCACGGGGTGAATAACAATTGCGGATGCCTTTTTCTCTTGGTCGTTGATTTTCCTACAGAATGACCCCATTTTCTGGGTCTGCTTTAGTCACTTGCAACAGATCTAATTGATAAAGCTCCCCATTAGACCGATTTAATGCAAGTGCTTTTTGTTTTTTTTTTTTTTTTGTTTTTATTATAATACTTAGTTTCTGTTAGATTATGCGTCGATGAGCCCCAAGGTTCTTGGGCCTAGAATTTTACGAGCTTGTATTGGGCTCTTTGATATGTAGGTCGCAACTGCATTACACTCTTTCTGCTTGAGAAAATACACACACATATATATATATATATATGTGTGTGTGTATTTTAAGTATTTTAGGGGTAAAGGTTAGTGACCTAGGCTAACAAAGCATATCGTACTTACGTCGTGTTCTAGTTTTTTCTATTTCAAAGGTACAATCAAAGGAAAAAGAAAAGAAAAGAAGTAGGAAAAGAAATTGTATACGTGCCAAAGAATAACTTAGAGCGTTAAATCCTTGTTTCCGTCATTATTTTCCCTGCGTTTATTCGGTCGCAGAAAAAAAAAAAAAAAAAATAAATATTTTCTCACGTACGCTCTTACTTATTCCCTTTATCTTTTTAGTTTGGACTAGTGCACTTTCTTCGTTACGATTCGAAATAATATAAAGGGAAACAGAAAAGGCCAAGGGTTTTTCGTTTCATGCCCCGGCAGTCGGCGCTGAACTTTTCCCGCATAAAGGGTAGCGGGAGCGCCCGGTCCTTCATGCGCAAGTGCGCGCGCGCGCGCGCGCGCTCTCTCACCAATTCACGCAGCCGCGCACAATACACACACACGTGCAGGGTTCCTTTTCACATGGGAAGGAGGAGAGTGGATTACTTGCCCGTACAAATGGACCATTAAAACTGCTTACTTGGAGGAGCGACACATGCACACGGAGCCAAGCCACGCGCACTCATATACAGCGAGGGGCTTTCCTCGATTGCATGATTTGAGCTTGAAGGATATGGAGAGCGTCGTTTTCCTCTCTCTCTCTCTCGGTGCTCCTGCCTATACTCAAGCTCGTATCATTACTGGACTCGAGCCCCGGCATACGATGATGCCAAATGAAATAAGGAGTGGCTTACATCACGAGGCTTTCCCTCGCTGCTCGGCCGAGGAGTCGTTAGACCTTCCCATCTCACTTGCTCTCCGCATAGGTGGATGGAAAGGGTTCGGGCAGACCTGCTGGCGAAGAGTTCTCTCTCCCCTTCGACACGCGCCTCCGAGAGTATCGCCTCCAGCTGAAGGGATAGATAGATAGGCTCGAGGACCCTATTTGCACTGCCACGTGAAATTTCAGGATTTTGCAATTCCTCGGCTTTATTCTCGTCCCTTCTCCCTCCATCCGAGGCTCCCTGCCCACGTGAAGGACAACACTGGCTGTACGGATTGCGAATGCTTACGCGCACTTGGTCTCGCAATTTCACTTACGCTCGCCTGCGACATAATGCATTTAATGAATTGACGCGGCGCCTCTGCTTTCTCTTACGTTGAAATTAGAATATCGCCGGGGAGGTCGGCGTTTACCTAAATTTATAATATCTGTTACTTAAAGGCTCTCGCTGCTATTGTCAATGGACGAGCCCAGTCCCATTATATCCACCCTTTCACACGCTTTATCATCTTATTATACGTACAATCTATGCTTACATAATAATATAATGTGCATAAAGAAATATTTATTGTGCTACTCTGTTGTACTTTTACTTCAGTTTCGATTCAAGTATTTTCTGAATTATAATAGCTCATGTTTTATGCATAACATTATTTAACATATAATGCTAACTATATATATATATGTGATGGAAAATATTTATATCAATACAGATATCATTCACAGAAAAATGAACGAGTTTTCATAATAGGAGAAAATCTCTTATTTATTCTATTGTACGCGTAATTGCATCGACTCTCCTTCTAACTTCGTACCTAATACCTAATGCACATGAAAAAGTTTGTTTCAACATTAATTACGATGATTTGAAAAAATTTGGCTACCCAGTAGTACCTTTCTCTCGACACAAACAAATCATTATACATTTAGGCAGTTATTTATTTACATTTACATGAGCCATTTTTTTGTTGACTATCTGTAACAGGGTCCTATTTTTCCTAAAAATTCAATTGACTCTTAAATTTTGAATTTCGTTTCTACTCAAGTGCGCTTTAGAGCCAAAGTCCTATTGAAGCTTCAGCACCTTACATGATCGGCACGTGTGATCGTCGAGTGGAAAGGGAGAGCCACACGGCTAATGGAATTAGGACAGTGTTGCTCAAATTGTAGCGAATGAGAGTAGCTTTGAAAAAAAGCGGTAAATTTATCCTTCCCAATAATGCGTGGAATCCAATAATTTACGAGAGTTGATTAAAAGAGCGAGTGGAGGCTTATTTCGCCGCAGCTCATAGCAATGGAACAACCTCTGCCTCTGCCCCCCCACCTGACATCAAATTAATAATAAGCATAAACGGAACGGCACGAGAGGACTTTGCAAAAATTCTCCTCCATCCGGCAAAGTCTCTTGTCCCGCAGCTCTCGTTGAGAAATCTAGGATCGCGCACCGAGTGCACTTGCGCCCTAAATAATTTGAAGCGAAATAAGCAGGAGCCCGAGTCGGGCGGACCTTTTCCGCTAATTGCGAGGCTGCACTCGTTTGGGGGGACTCACCTAGAGTGCGCACGACTGCACATCGACTCCCTCTGTTTGTTCAATGTTGGCAGTGGCGAAGGTTGCGTTTACCTTTGGATTTCGTGAAATTTTCTGCCCCCGGCACTGCGACTCGTCGCGAGAAGAATCAGCAGCTACTGCTAATCAGCCTGCGCATTACTTGTTTATTTGACTGACAATTATCTCATCCTTTCCCTATTCTTTGGATTTGGAATGGCAATTCGTTTGCGAGACTGCTCTATGCATTATGTTTTATGCATTTTGTACTGTTTTATGTATCGACGGCAATGGCGTTTAATGCAGTGTCGCGTGGTATAAGCTTACGTGGCGAATATCGAGTTTGTTTTAATAATTTCGTGGCATTGGTTTTATTTTTACTTTTGTTATTTTAGTATTTATGCTCGATATTAACGCGTTTGCTCGAAATAATATATATATATCTTATGCTGAAAGTTTATAATATTCTATGCTACGGTTGACCTGCTTCGAGCCTCTAATGTTGGCTGCTCATATGTAAGATGAATAAATTGCAACTATTTCGAAGCGAACGGAAGCATCTACTATATCTATATACATATATCTATATCTATATACGTATATCTATATATATATATGTATATGTATATGTATATGTATATATGTATATGTGTATAATTACACGTTAACGCGAGTTTATGTTATTTTTATAAATTACACGACAAAGACATTGTGCGTTAATATTACGGATGGTAGCGATTTTGAATTATATTGTGCTTTTGCAAGAATTTCAAAAGTACCTTTATTTAAATTTAAGTTTCGAAATTATTGATACGCTTCAATACGGAGCGCGCATTTTCCGTGCTACGTACAATAATTTAAATATGCTGAGCAAGCTCCGTACACAAACGATTCTCGCCAAAGTGTAATTCTTCGGATTCGCAAGCCGAAGAGACCACTAAATTTAAATATTACTTTAAAAAACGAGATGCAAAAATATATTCATAATTATAAGCGTTTTACTAACACTCGCTATCCATTAAATAATTAACTATAATTAAAAGTGATATTTAAATTTAGTGGCCTCTTCGGCTTACGAATCCAAAGAATTATATTTGAGCGAAGATCCTTTGTGTACTAAGCTTACTCAGCAGAAAAAGTTTTATAACGTTCACAAATAGAGCAGAACACCGGCGAATGTTGTTCCAAGTTTTGTGTAACTTCGAGGATGGCTGCACATTCGCAGACAGGCATTTCATTACTCACTTGGCAAATGTTTATGGCGAGAAGCATTTCAAAAATATTTACGCCTGGTATTACAAACTGTCATCGTTATCTTATAATTACATTATTTCGCGTAAACTTATCGTCAAGTATTGCAGAAATGATAATAAAACAGAAAGGTGGGTGGGGCGGGGAGGGGGGTGGAACGAAAATAAAAGGAGAAAGAGAAACAGAGGATGAAGAGGAAGAGGAAGAAGAGGAAGAAGAGGAGGAGGAGGAAGAAGAGGAAAAAAAACACCCATTTATTTGATCACTTAAAGAGCATCGCATTGAGATAAATGATTCTTTACTTTAGCGATAAATAAGCTTAAATAAATCATGGAGAAGGAAATACTTGGGAATTGCAGTAGAGCTCTTATTGTCGCGAAGGGAATATTTGTGCAGTAAAAAACGGATTAACCACTGCTAAATAGTGCACAAATTGGTTTCGCGTGCGCATTATCGCGTATATAATGCACACCAGAGTATGCATATTATGCATGACGCGAATGACATAATTACGATTGGCGCTGCCTTTCAATCGTCTCATCAAACGCCAAAGCAAAATGTATTAACGAGGCGGTGGGAGATATTGCCAAGAGGCTGGAATTGGGAATTGGTCGAAGGTACAGATGGTGGCAGAATAGTTTTTTAATTTTTAATAGTGAGGGGAGGGCGTTTGCCGTTTAGCCGACGGCAGTCTGTACGATAGGTCGAGCGGCCGGTGGGTTAAGCCGGGGGTTATGGCGTGGGTTATGGCGTGGGTTATGGGGCGGTTAATAGCCGCGGACTCGATGAAGGAAATGAATAGTCAGGTGTAAGGCGCGAGTGCGTGAGGCAGGCGAGCAGCTCCCTTCGCCTCCCTTCCCTATAATCCTCCGGCGAAGAAAATCTCGTATGGCCCGTCGCCAGCCGCGAAAGCCATCGGACGACGACGAGCCTCCGTAATTGGATTGAGCACTCCCGGGATTTCGGAAACACCCGAACTGCTCGATACAGTTTGCATAAAGCCATTGGCGAGACTCGCCTCCGGGATATATACGAGTTTTGTCGTTGGCCCGCCGCTCCAACCCTCCTGATTAATCGAATGCGATTAATTACGTAGCGAGTCGCTGGTTATTCAAGGCGGAACAATTGTCCCGGCTCTCGGCCTCGGCGCATTAGGGGGAAGCGGGCAAATGAGGGGGAGAAAAGCATAAGGGCCGGGAGTGCGAGGACTGTGCCCTGTCACAATTTTATCTCCGAATGCTGCTGCGAGGGCAATATTGGTTAAGGAAATCGAGCGACAAGAGATGCTGGCCGCTATTTTATGGGGAGGAGGAATTGTTGTCGGTAAGCAGCCTCTGCGCCTCCGGGATATTTGACAATTAGCTCGTGGCCGTTGCAATCATCTTTGCTGACAATCGCCGCTGTTAAATAGGTAGTCGTCGTCGCAGGAGCTCTCATCGCGCCTCCTTACGCAGCAAGTTCTGCGTAAATAAGCGTAAATAAATATTCATACCCTCGGCAGATTGTTTGCAGGCGAATATTTATAAGGGAATTCCTATCCTGGGCAGAGAAGCGCAATTATTAGAGCCTCGGGCGGCCGAGGGTGGAGTTGGCCTCGAAGGAACAATGTACTGTCACCTCGTCCCTCCATGGAATGCCATAATTACGAATCCTCGTGAAATTGGTACAATAAAACGAGCCGAAGCAAAGGCAGCGAAAGAGGGAATTAAATAAGGTCGAGACAAGCGAAAAATCACGCGAACCAGGGCAATCTTATTAATGGCTTGCAGCGAGCGTGCAATAATACATGCAAAATTCTCTTATCGATTGCATTTTTCCATAATTGAATAATTCATTGAGGAATTGAAGAAAGAAAGAGAAAGAAAAAGGGGGAATCGAGCCTCGGACGCTCGGCTTCACGAGAACAGCTCTTCATTTTCGTGTAATGGCCCCCCCGTCCGCCCCGCCCTTTAATTCTCCGTTCGCGATGAAGAATGTAAAAGGTCTGTCGTCACTGTCGGTTAACCTTAAAGAGCACTTGCTATCTCAAATTTCACGAGTCTTCCTTCCCCGTTCTGTTTTTCCAACGGAAACTTTAAAATAATGCACTTTCCGTCGACTGTGCACGAACGAGTGATAGACGGATAGCGGGCGGGGGGGTGGGGGG
>JAPYYT010002021.1:0-21277 GCA_030522565.1 Ceratosolen corneri
GTGGTGCGGGGGGGGGGGGGGGGGCGGGGGGGGTGGGGTATTGTCGAGCAACCGTAGCCCCGTCGACTCCAAGTGTCAAATTTCAAAGCACTCGTCGATGATACGAATATTAAATATTTTCCTACGCAAGTTTAAGGCAATAATTATCGGCGACGAGCAGCGGCGACGAGCAGCGACGGCACCCCCCCGCATTAAATAAAAATCGCCCACCGCAGAGTTGGGGGCCCCCCCCCGACTAGTTATGCGCACTTAAGGTAGGCCGACGATGTTTAAGTATGCGCACATCCGAGGCTAATGCGAGCAGCGCACGTCGTTGCACAATCGAGAATCGTCGATTCATTTGCTGATGGCATAACGCGACTACTCATCGGAGCGCGTCGCCGACACACACGCGTCAAGCTCCAACACTCGGCAAAATGGATTTCGATAAAGTCCGATTGTGTGTGCGTGCGAGGCATTGATATCCCGAGGTGGTAGGAGAGAGAGCGGGAGCCGGAAGTTTTGATAGCACGTTGCGAGAATTTACTGTTGAGTCTGTGCGAAAAAGCGTCGCACCGTTGCCGCAATGTTTATTGACTCGTGGCGAAGCAAAAGGAAGAGCGAGAGACTTGTCTCCCCAATGCGCCGATAGAGCCGCCGTCGCACTCTCGCATTGTCCCCCCCGTGAGATAAAGAAAAAAGAAAGAAGGAAGAAAGGCGGCTTTTCGAGGAGTCTCTCTCATTCCCCCCCCCTCCCCTCCTGACGAATTTATCAGCGGGGCGCGATACGGAAATCGCAAATATGTCACCGCGCTCGGCGAAATTTATTTGCCCGATTGTAATTTCCGCTTTCTAATGGCTTTGTTTGCGGAATCCAAGGCGCGCCCGGCTCACGAGCAACAGATACCAACGATAATCGTCCAAACTACGATAACCGAACGCTTTACGAAATGTCACTCGCCTGCCAGTTGCCATTAATTAAGCTGGATCCTCGATCCCTCGCTCCCTCTCTCTCTCTCTCTCGCTCTCTTACTCGCTCTCTTACTCGTTCTCTTACTCGTTCTCTCTTTCCAACTACCCTCTCCCACTCACCACCCCTCCCCCCAACCACCCGTACACTCGCGGGGCGACGGATTTTCATTTTTCCGATGGTGCAGCCACTACGACCACCCTGGCCACATAAACAATGCTTTTTATTGCAGAGGTGCTTGGATTTGTGGAGCACAAATGCCGAGTGGGCCCGGAAGCCTGCAAAGTCCATGCGGCCGACTGCGCCGAATACTCGAGACTACGTGAATGCTGCTGCCATTCTTACTTGGCTTCTTTGTGTGAGCGAGACCAACTGTTATTTCCCACATCCGTTGCATTCTGTCCGACACGAATCGCAACTAACTCCGCCGCCTTCTTATTTCTTTTCGCAGGGAAGTACTTGGCGGGAGCCGCCGGGAGCACGAGGACATCCTACTGGCTCCTAGCTGTCAGCGTCCTCCTGGTGGCGCTCCGATGATAACCCGAGCCAGCCCCGACGAGCAGACTCCCGCATCCAACTCATCCTGGCCGTGCGATCGCAGCCCCGTTGGATCCTAATGCAGGCGCCGAATCGCCTGATATCGAGTCGAGGAAACGTCGCGGACGAGGGAAATGGCCTCGAGGCGCCCCACACTGCACGCAACAGATTCCTAATTTACCAAGCGGCTCGGTGAAATTCGACTTGATCTCGGTCAGCAGAGGCCAAGCAGAGACATAATACCCACCGAACGTTACGCAAATCTCTGTGCTCGCCGCACGCGAGCTATTGTTAATGCAACTTTGTTACCTCACTCCCGCTGTTCGAGGTTTTGTTTTACTGTTTTATTGGAAACGTTTCGTTCTGTCGTTCCTTCAATTTACGCTGGGACGGCGACCGCCGCCGCCGAGCATTCCCTTCAATTATACTGTCTATATATACATATATATACATACATATATATACCCACGCGCATATATATATATATATATATATATATATATATATGTATATCCAAGTGCATACGTATATATATATATATATATATACACACGCACGCGTACAATGTTGTGTTCGTTTATTTACTTTTTTATCCGCTTACAAAGTATAATTCTGTTGACGTAGAAATACAAAGGGAAAAAAAGGAGGGGAAAAAATGAAAGAATTAACCATATTTCAGTGATGTGGCATCACAGTTTAAAAACATTGACAAATAGATTTTAAGTAGGAATCGTCAATTGCATAAGTTCATTAAATAAATTTATTTTAATCTGTTCGATATTCCAGAGGCCTAATTAATATCAATGTATTCAGATTTATTATATTGCAAGTAAATATATATATATATATATATATATATAAATCTCGCGTTCTAATAAGATTAGCCAAGCATTTCTAACTGCATTGCCTCATTAAACTATACACAGCAGAGGAATACAATGCCCTCTCCTTCATTCAAAATATTGATAATAATATTGATTAATTCTTGAATTACACAGAAATTAAAATTAAAACGTAGCCTTTGTCAATTAACTTATTTATAAATTTAAATAAGTCAATAAGCCGGCTAGGAAATTCATCTGTCAATAATGCCATTACATGTTTTAATAGAATTAGAATTAGCTTATTTTATGCTCTCGTGTATAATGTTCGACGACGATTTTATAGAATGCAAAATCATAGCAAATCAAAGTAAAAATATTTTATTCGAAAGTCGCAGTCCTGATATTTCCAAGATATTTTGTATTTGAGATTTTATAAAGTGTCTTTTATACTTGCAGAAATTGTCACGAAGGAAAATATATATATTTATGAAAAAATAAAATTCATCGCCTATTAATAATAATAATAATAATAAAAAAAAGTAACAATTCAAAACATGCAATTCTCAAGCGTTGTACTTTTATTGCGAAAGTTTTATTCGAATGATTAATAATAATAATAAGAAACACCTTTAGTAGATAATACAGTTCGCGTTAAATCATCTGCATACAAGTAGATTTCTCTTTTAATAAATCATCGAAGTCTTGCATAATATTTCTTAAGCAAGGAAAGAAATAAGATTAATAATGTTTATCAACAGTTCAAGTATATTTTAATTTTTTTGAAATTATACTACGTTACAATAGGCATGTTAATTTTAATTTACGTTAATCAGATTCTTAATTACAAATATCGAATTGATTTGTATGCCATAATTAATTGTAAAGCTTTTATTTGTAAGATAAGTAAGTAAAAGATACAAATTAAAATTAGACAAATTATAGCTTTTTTTTTTTTTTTTATAGAATGACGTATTTATTTATACACAACGAGAATACAATTGTAAAATGTATTAATAAAATATTGAGAAGTAATAATTTAAAATCAAAAGATATATATTTTTATTAACATAGAAGGACAAAAATGATGTACAAAAAATGGCTCAAGCTTTGAGAATTCATATAATTTCGTATTTGTGCAAACTGTTCACCAAGTAATCGTTAGTAATGTTCACTTAAGGTTGTCTTAGAGTATTATACGATCGAATCTTAAGCGACTATGAATATTTGTTTATTGATAACAAACGTATTGTAAATTTAATGTTTTTAACGTATATGTTTATTCTAAATTATGTATATTTTTATATCGTCGTTAATAATCATTTTATTATTAATTTTTTTGGCGTTAGAAAATTCTATTTATTTATTTATTTATTTTTAAGTTTGCTACTGAAATGAAGTGTATAAATATTCTAAATTATCAGAAAATACAAATAAAGTATGGGAAATAACTGCTCCACAAGAAGGTATTATTTTTCATAATTTGAACAACTAATACATTCGAAACTCTTATTTTTATGATGTATAACGTAAATGTTTTTACAAATTGTCAAATTGAAGCTTATAATGTGATTGGAGTAATAATATCCGTCCACAGATTAACATAAAAGCTTTTAATACATTTTCAAAAACTCTTAAAACTTTTGTAATTGTGCTGACACTAAAATAATAAATTACAAATTGCATATCGTATTACGCAAAAGTAAAAGATATTTAAGAATCATAAAAAAAAAAACAAAAGGATATTTTTATCTATTGTACCCAAGTTTACGAAAATAGTGTCGATAATACAGTTTTCTTCTCATAACCCTTAATCGAAAGCTGCCGGACAATTTTTTTATTTTTTATTCATTTGTATTAAATTACGAGTAAGAAAAGTAGAAAACATATTTTTTTAATATACTTAAATATTAATAATAAAAAATAAAATATTTAAACATTGTATTAAGGAATTTAAGAACTCGAATATTTTTATAAATTGTTTTTAGTAAAACATTAGTTTAACAATTGCAAACTGACTAAAAATTTTATATAAATCCAACACCTACGAATAATATAATCGGTAATAATATATTAAAACTTTTGTCTCTGTATACTTATTTGAAACTAATTAAATAAAATTGGTAATTTCTTTAAATTGTAAACATTTATTTTAAATTATCTTTACTACTATTAATTACTATTAATTTTGACTTACAATATGCGTGCAATTTTATTACAACAATTCAATCTATATACACATATATTGTCGTATATACAAATACCAGTATAATAATAATAATGTAATGCCTAAATATTGTGACTTTTTGTACAGGCGTGTATGTAGGGAAGCCGTGGTTTAGGCGTTCGTACTATTAAAAGATTTTATCGCAATAAAATCATTTTAATTTCGGAATTTATAATTTCAAATATAGATTTTTTCTATAAATTTCTATGTTAAAATTGAAATTCAATGTAATAAATAATTGTTTCATTAGCTGAAATACTTACTCGGTAGCACCAATAAAAGTGCTATTATCATTTGTAAGGTACTCGTTAAAATATCTTTGTTCTTATGTTCTATTTATCTTTTATTGCTTAACTCTAAAGTTAAAAGTAATGTGCATAAATTTTGATGGATTGAGGATATAACTGACTAATTTAGATAATTGAAAATTAAATTAAGCCCGAGCATTTTTAATTGTTTCCTCAATCGCTACTACTATATGTTTCATAAATAGAAATAAAATTTCTTAAATATAATATTAAATATAAGACACGATTTTATTTAATTGTACACTCGGTTAATATTTATTCTATATTATTGCACATACTTATATAGCAGTTTATTAAACCCCATTCGTCAACTTTTATAATAATAATAATGGCAAATACAGAAATAAAATTTAACATTCATAACTTGTGTGTGATATTAAAAATGGTAAAAATATTTTAATTACAATAACTGACTCTTCATTTGTAACTGATTTGATTAAGTTAAAATCATTCTTCGGTATAGATATCAGCTGTATCGTAATATATTTCATAATAATATAAATCATTATTTCTCGAAGTGATATAAAAATTGCTTTTGAATCACTTTTCTGTGAAACACAAATATAATAGATAAATTTATGTTGCCAATATTTAAAAGTGCTATAAGAATTTTTCAAACGAGAATTTTTCGTTTATATAGTATATATTTAAGTATATATTTAATGGAGACTATATAATAGTATAAATATATTTTATATTATTTTTTTTTTTTAACCGATTCTAATTCAATAATGTAATAATTAATATGTAAACTGAAATCTGAGAAAGAGAATTTTAACGTAGCATATTAACTTTTTACTTATTTTAGTTTTACTATGATTATAGTTATTATTTTTTTTTTCATTTTACTATATGTATTGTGTATTAGAAAAACTTAACAGAATTAAATCCATATTCTTTTGCCAAGGCATTGCTAATTTAAAATCTAAAATTTCAATAAAACAAATTGTGAAATTAATTGTTCAGTAGAAATTATTTTATTCCGTGAATATGATGAATGATTTTATTAGTGGCTGAAAGTTATTTATCAAATATGTGAATGCAAACAAAAACATTGTAATATTTCAGCGTTTATTTTATTAATATCCATAATCGTTTTAGACTCGCAGAAATGAATGAAAAAAT
Source organism: Ceratosolen corneri (assembly GCA_030522565.1). Taxonomy (NCBI): domain Eukaryota; kingdom Metazoa; phylum Arthropoda; class Insecta; order Hymenoptera; family Agaonidae; genus Ceratosolen; species Ceratosolen corneri. The sequence goes on from JAPYYT010002021.1 coordinate 5,968, forward strand.
TGATAAGAAATGAAATAAAAGATAATTTTTATAATTACGATGAAAAAATGACACGTGGAAGATGAACATATATATATATTTTCTATATTTATTCAATATTATTATTGAATACGTTTATAAAAATTGAAACTTACGATATATATATATCATCTTCGAGCTTCAAATATACGATCACGAATATGTAATTAATTTAATGAACTTTCAAATAAATTCATGAAATTGGCATTTGAAAAAAATTATTTTATCATCTCAAATTATCCAATCAATTACTTTAGGTTCTTGCTGAATTTAATAATTTATCCTATCAATAACGAATTTTAATGTGGTTTATGTAAACTATTTATTACAGCACAATTTTCAGGGAAAAATGTTCAAGGAAAAATTAAAAACGTAAAATTTTTTTTCACAGTAATTACGATTTAATAAGGGAAATATTGAACGGGCATGTACAAACACTGCAACATAAATTCTAAAGACATTAGTTTGGAAAAATACAATTGTCAATTACGAAATTAAATACTTGGGGCCCTATTAAAAATAAATACAATTATATTTTAATGTAAGTTTTTTTTATTGCTATTGCAATAATTTAAGGGCAGTTATCGATTACAGGCACAAGTTTCTATTTGGCTAGTATGATTGAGCTTACAATAACTTTATAAGTTTATCAAACTATGATATAAGTTTTTAAGATTTTATAAACATTATACGATCACAATTGCATGCACATGTTTAAAAATTTAACGCGTTTAAACAAAATTATCTTTTTTAGCGTTTTTAAATATTTGATATGTTCACTTGTGTCTACTTAAGAAATTTCAAGTTAAGTGAGGCAGATTAAATTCAATATTTTATTAAAAGCACTGAAAAAGATAATTTGTTTTTTTTATAACATGTTGACGAGTTTCTAGACCTTTGCATCTAATGGCCAACATATGTTTTGAAGCCTTATATGGCCATTGTTTTATAATAAAACTTCTCCTGCCGAGCTAAATATGGTAAATAGTTTAAAAATTTTATTTAGCTGCTATCGGAGTACGAAGTATACAAAAATAAATATGTTTTGTCACACACAAATAAAAATTATAATAATCAATGATATACAATAATAAATAGATTTTTACTGCCAAGTGATTATTTTTTGCTTATAAAACCTTCAAAATATTCAATAAAATGCTTCGAAATGTATTGTGCATTTACAATTTATAAAGAAACACTTTTCAAACGAAAAAAGTCATATATCCGCAGCATGAAAATTATAATTTAATACGAAAGTATATAATTTCACATGAAGGCTGATTATAAGGGAAAACATTCGTTCGAATACGCAGTGTCGGTGATTTCATACAATTTCTTTTTTTTTTCAATTACGCAATTTATAATCAGAAAATCTTCTATTTTACAACTTAGTCTCCCATATCGCATACCGCTATCAAATAATCTTTCAATTGATCCGCAATCTCTGCCGTCTCAAAACTCCTATTGCAAATACGTATAAATAAAAAATTGGAGCTAAATAATATAGTTAAAATGTGCAGGTCATAAATCTGCCAATAATTTAAATGCCTCGATTCACCGTATTCTGGGGGCCTAATTACCGATTAGTTCTAACGACGTTGCGCAAATGGCAATAGATTATGGAAATTACTGGCACGCTAAACCTTCAGCCCAGAGACTCGCAGCCCGCCCTTTTAACGATTTCGCCGAATTTTCGAATTTTAATGCGCGCCCCGCTAATGTCCCGAAATCCATTACATATTCAAAGTCAAGTTCAAGGTCAGGCTCCGGGTGAGTGCAGTTGGGCGCGTTAGTAGCGGCGGGCTAATAATGTGCCTCCTCCATTAGCTCATTTCCCAATTGATAATTGGGCGTTGAGCCTAAGACTTACCCTCCTTACATTCCGGCTCTTCGGCCTCAGTTTGTTGCCTGGCGATACCCATGAACGCACCACGAATTGTACGCATTTTTATTCTCGTTCCGCATACTCCGAGAAGCTGAATACTGCAACGATATTTTTTACCCGACACGAATTTCCAAACGCGCATCCAAACTCTTAGTGTACGTGATCTTCGCTCCCTCCCTCTCTCTCTCTCCCTCTCTGTCTCTGTCTCCGCGTGTGCTATTTGTGCGTGCACGCGGGTGTTGATAACGTATAAATACCAACTCTGTGCGCGTGCGTGTGTGTGTGTGGGCGCGCGTGCATTCAGCAAGCAATCTATATTAAGTAGGCCTGCTGGTTAAATAATAGAAAGCGCATATTTAACGATCCGTAGGTGTGAAGAAGGAAGCTTTACAGCTACCTGTAATAGTCCGATATAATCGATTATTTATTGTCGGTTAAATCGTTTGGGCGAGTGTTTTTTTTTTAAGAAATTATTGAGCAAGATGGCTAGAAAATCGGCAAAAAGCCTTTGTTCAATGTCATCTCACGCTTCTCCTTAGCTCTTTGCTGACGGACTCACTATACGATACGTGTTTCATTAATGATTCGCGTGCAATGTCGTTCGATCATATCGAGTGCGAATATATTCATATGTAATACAATGAAAAATTTAACGATACGTATTAATTCGATGTTAAAATAATAAAAAAATTGCTTTATCAAGTACGTACTTATCGAGTCGGTATAATGTAACAAAAGTTAAATATATTTATAGTTTACGCAGCATTTTTATATGCAAAAATTATTTGTTTGGCCTACAGCACAATAACGCAAACACCAAGATAAGAATATTGTATTAGGCTTTATTAATTATTGGCGCGAAAGCCGAAGAGGGGAAGTTGCAGATGGAAGGAGAAAATTAAGCATGGAGGAGCAAAACAATAAAGCAATTACATCGCGACAATAATATGATTTCTACTCGAATGTATTATGATAAAACTTATTTCAACGAATACCTTTACATCTTCTCGAACCTCCTCTTATGCACGCATAGGTTCAGCTCACGAAATATTTATTTAAATAAGGGAATTGGCTGCTATTGCGTATAGTTGCAGGTAATTCATAGAAATTTTCACAGATTATATTGCTCACTTAGACTGTCGCATATCGAACAATCCCCTATGGCTCAAAGTAATGTCAACCGTAATCTGATTAGAACTATTAAAAAATTCCAAGTTGTTTTATGTAAAGACGTTCCATTACGAAGTGCAGTTGAGCAAGCGCGAGAGAGGCTCGAGGTGATAGTAAGAAAGCCAAAGAGACATAATGAATTTCGCCAGTTCAATTACAGTACAATGTGATAATTAGCAGTCAAGTTGCATAACGATGTATGCACTACGGCTTGCTTTGTAAGCTGAACGAGATGAATCACTGCACGCGCGCGTTCAGTAATACTTGCGCCCAAACCTTATCGCGCTTGTAAACACATTAAAAGCACAAACACACCGTTCGACCATCTGAAAAGTATTTTCTACACACGCACACCCATATATATATATGTATAAAGCTTCTGGTGCTTTTATGCGCCTGCTACTACTGAATCACGTATTTACGTTCCCTTATCAATATCTCGTTAAGAGACTGTAAACGAGCTTAATTGTATTTTTAACATTCAGGCCTGTGTTCTTATTATGCTGCGCCTTGGCTAATTGCATACGTCATTCCGCTTTCTGTGCACTTTAACGCTTAAATATAAGTTGTTGAGCAAATAATAAATTACAAATGTGTATAGTTATGAGCGCTATCGTTTATTAATGATTTGCAAATGTCAAATACCCATCAATGTGGGCACTGCATATATAAATACTTAAACTCTTGGTTATCAATGCTCGTAATCAATATTATTATTATATCTGCTGTTATACTCAGTGAATTCGCATATGTATAGATCTTTAAATATATATTAATTCAAAGTGCTCTAATATTTTGTCGATATATTATTGTTATAAATTAAAAAAATTTCAAATACAGAATCATTAACAATTTGAATACGTGTGTTCAGTCAAATACATACAATTGTTTTGTCAATTATTTTCAATTCTCTCAATTTTTTAATAAATAATCATTTATAAACGCCTATTTATTAATAAAAATACAAACAATCATTACAAACATACATATTCTGTGATTGCAGAATACGAGAGATATTTGTTTGATATTAAGTATTCTAATAAAGAATGTAAGTCAATACGATTAATAATTATGTTTGTTAGCCTTAAGAGTATTTTTCTAGTTGTATTGTGTATTTTTAGAAGTATTATTAAATGTTTAGCATTTATTATGCTTCTCGTTTAATGATAAATTCACGTTTTAAACATTTTCAATTTATACAATTATTGGAAAAATTTATTGTACAGCAATGAAAGTCTTTTAAAAAAGGATTGTATTTTGCGTCTTTCCAGAAAAATCATTTGAAAAATTTTGTTTTTAATTTTCACCTATACATTCAATTTCATATGATATTATTAATAAATTTACAATTTACTAATGAACAGTAAAATCATAAATTACTAGCATTACATATTTGTATGGTGAATTAGAAAATCGATGAATTCAAGTAGAATTAGTCAATAAATGTTGAATTTTTATGCATCAAACTACAATGTCATTTGATTATTCAATTAACATTGTAATTATGTTAGCTGATCTCATGAAATATCATTAGTAAATAAATAGATCGTGATTAATTTATCATTTCGTATTATGAGAGATAAATTACTAATATACATTCGTTATTTATTCGACCAAGTTTATCAATTGTAAAACAAATAATTTATGGAATATATACATAAATAGTATTAAGTGTCTTCCTTAATTAAACAACTATTAATTTTTTCATATCTCAAATACAAGCTGATATTTCGATCCCAGTATAATATGAAATTAAACTCGATTAAATCATCTTGTGATAATAATTTTAAGTGCAAATATTTTGAACGAAGAAAAACATTTTAAAACGCTAGATAAAAATTCCTAACAAAATTGTCTTAACGAAGGGAAAAACAAAGAACCTAGTTATTTAGTATTCTTATGTAGGATTTGAGGGTGGAATGAAAATAAGGAGTAACTAGTAACTTTAGTGGTACTTAAAAAAATGCATATACATATTGCCAATTACATGATACTCTCAAGTTTCTTAAATATTCCCAAAATTCTGAAAAACTTATAAAATATATAAATTTGCCCCTACCAATATATAGGCACGTCTATGTATTTCCGTAAAGACACTTGATATTGTAGGGGTTTGTTGACTTTGTAGTAATGAGGGAAAAGAGACAGGAGCACCGTAAAAGTATGTGTACGTAAAGTATTTATGTAATATTGAGCTGTATTATTGTGAATTTCTAACTTTGCATTATTAATTCCGAATATTTCGAATATAAGGGAAGATACTTACTTTACATATAAATAACATTGAACATGTGGAGATAAAAGTACAGTTTACCTTGCACCATCAGATCTATATAGACTAATATATCTATAATTAAAACTTTCTATTGGATGAAATTTAATGATGGCGAACTGACGTATTAATAATTGAGAATTTTCTCAGATATTTCTTTTTGAATTTTATTCTGTTAAATATAGAATTTTATTCGCTAAAATAAACACATTGACAAAATTAATATATACGTTTATTTCTTGAACCTCCTGTAATTATTGTAAAAACTATTTTTAAACATTACTACCTATTAAGAAAATGTTAGAATGGCATGTTACGGAGAGGCTTTTAATAAAATAAAGACTTTCTTTAATCGAAGATTGCTCTACAATTTAAGATGTTTATAATTTCGTAATCGTATAATATTATTTAATAATTATATCAATATCATGTATATCAATATCAATAATAATAATAATAAAAATACGTTATTTTACTTTCTTTTAAAAAACGATCTTTGTAAGGGATCATTATCAATCGTAATGATATATATCCTCACTTTTTATTAATTTGCTTGATAAGACTGTCATCGTTCAATGTACTGTTCAAATAAAAAAGATATACTTTGAATAGAATCACATTCGTGTATAAAAACTAATCATACGTGCAACACGCACGCACACGCACACGCGCGCACACATTATATAAATATATATATATAAATACATATATAAATGCATGATGTAGGAAGTAATTGCGGAAAAATATACTAAAGAAGAGAAGTAAAATTTTACAATTTAGTAAATATGTTATTATTTAATACAATGTATCGGGAAAAATACATATATGAAGAAAGTATACTCATATTTAATGTTTTAATTATCGTATGTATATCATTGTGATTTAAAAATTCATTAAATTTATTTATTAGATAGGAATGATAAATAGATAAATAGATAATTAAATAATTTTAGATAAATATAGGAGAGGAAAGTGCTTTATGATTATAGCGTCTCTTCTATTTTTGTATTTCAGATTTCGATGGGTACGTCATCAATGGATTACACGTGTATCATCAAATTATAAATCAATTTATTAATGTTATCAATTGATAATAAATTTTCCTACATATTTAGTATAAATGTTTTTATTTACATTCTTGCTGTAATTTTGTTTATTTAATAGTTTAAAAAAATTCACTTGTAACTTAAATATAAGTCGTAGCATATTTCCGTGTTTATAAAATATATCAATTTGAAGAACCGTACTAAAAATATGTACTTAAAGAATAAAAAGTAACTGGATAAATAAATTTAGAGTAGATTTTTAAAAATGCAGTTGCATCTAAAAGATAACTCTATTTTTTTTTTTTTTTAATTGAAAAATGGTTTTTGTAGCACATAGTGCAACGATATCTTGTTGATATTTAGTCAGTTAAGTTTTGAAAATACCAAATCCATGTCAATAGTGCTTCAAGTCTGATATAATATCCAATATTAATCCAAATTATGCAATATTTATCATTAGGTCTAATTTCAGAGATTATTATAAAATATTTGCGTTGAAAGATTTAGCGATTAAAATACTTAAATTTGGAAATTTATGTCATCCCTAAATTTACTGCTTTTTTATGCATTTGTAATATTTTTTTCTTTATTATTATTATTATTATTATTATTATTATTATTATTTTTTGATAGACTTCTTAAACGTTTAAAGTATTTGAGATACAAAGGTTTCTTTTAAACATAAGTGAAAAGTTTATAAATTAAAGAAAAAACTTAATATTTTAATATTTTAACATATGTGAAACAGTGATAATAAACTTAAAAATAATGCGTTCCTGTTAGGAATATATTTTGTAATATTTAAAAATAATTCTTCAAACTATTTTGATCAGAATTTCTGCAAAAAGTTGAATAAAGTACTTTATCTGCAAATTATCTTTATATTAAACTTTTATATTTAATAATTTACGTCTCGGCTTTCGTGATACATGTTTTTCAAGAATAACGCTCACTTCTTCAGTACATTAAAAAATAAAATTCTGTTTTTAGGATTAAAAATTTCTCTATAGTTTAATACAAGTCCAGTTTATATTGAAATAATTGTTTTTGTTAACATATAAGGATCTACATCTTCATGAAATACAATAACGATCGATTCATGAAATAATTTACGTCTCGGCTTTCATGATACATGTTTTTCACGCGAAGGAAATTTCATTTTTGTATGACTTTCAAGTGAAAAGTGCATCTTTCAAGTGAAATGTCGCAAATAAACTATTTAATATTACTCTTTATAATACTTATATAATATATAATATAATTGATAGCGATAATTGTTGTCATGCTATAGAGTAAAATTATTTCAGGTGTTAAATTATTATTATTATTCGTGCAAATCTTATTACATTGATGCAAGGCGCCATAAGCTAATATAGTATGTGCTAAAAGATTATTTACATCAATATTCTTTCGAGAAAAGAAATGAGAGCGTATAAAATATATTCCAATTAAACTTATGGTATTAAATAATAAGCAATAATTACAAAAGATATGGAATGATAATATTTACGGAAAACAGTATTTTCACCAAAAATAAACCGAGAAGCTTTCAAAAGATAAGAAAATGGAAAACAAGTTGCGAATAACTTTATAATAATTGTTTAAATTATTTGACTATCATTAAGGCAATCTATTTCTTATTTTCAACTCTTCATTGTCTGTAAATAAATTCTAAATAACCAAATAAATTCTTTATACCCAAGTTTTCTGGTGATCTGAAAATTAAGCTATAAATATTTTAAAAATGCAACCAAGTCTTAATACATTGTTAAAAATATTTTGACGTTCAACGAAATTTCCAATTGATTAAAGTTAATTTTTTATCAATACATAGAATATAGAAATACCACATTTTGTATTTAAAATTAAGAAGAAGGTGTGTCGTAAAAATTTTAACTGATTAGCAGCCAGTCTAATGGATACACTTTGAAACATTAATTCGAGTTTAAGTTACGTGTTTCAGCTTATTTTCTATTAGAAATAACGAAAATATAGAGACAAATCCGGCATATAATAAGTATATTACAGATATTGCAAAGAAATCCATAATAACATGGACTTTTGCCTGGATTTCTTTGCGAAATCACTGCTATTTGTCATGATTTGTATACAAGATTTTCAACGCGCGCTCGTACAATCAAACATGTAATATTCGTCATATATATATATATATATATATATATATGTTCACATGATATAATTAATATAAATATTTTCATATAAACATCATTATAAGATTATAGAAAATTACTATTTTCATTTTAAAATGTACAAACGATAAAATGTTTGACTCTTGGTAATTTTAGTATTTTATCGTAAGCTTCTAAAAAGAAATAGATTATTACAAAAATAATTCTTAAGGAATATGAATGGGATAAACAACAGTTTTTAAATTTAAAGTAGCAAGAAACAAGAAGAAATAAAAATAAAATTATATTTTAAATATATATATATTCATTTTTATCATTAATATGAAAATTCGAAAATGTCGTATATAACGATTTATTGACGCTAATTATATAATATAGCTATTAATATATTTTATTATTTTTTATATACTCCAAGTAGGCGATATATGAACATTTTAAATAATTGCGTGCTTATTGAATTTAATTACTGAAATTCGTACAATTGCTCTAAATATTTATTATAATACGTATCAAATACTTACAAATAGCGTGCCCGAGATTTATAATGTATTTGTGTAATGATGTTGATCTTTAATCTTTATCGAATTTCGATTGCATATTTTTAATGCATTCTGATAAAAGCCGCTGTAAAGTATTCGATTATCGGTCAACGAATGTAGAGCTTCAGCACGTGTCAGACGAAATCATCCGACCACGTTTAATAAAAGCAAACAAATCAATTCTTGTGAGCTTTTTAAAAAAAAAATTTCTCCCAGAATAAAAGAAAAAAAGAAGAAGAAGAAGACGAACGTAGTGCTTTATGTTTGGAAAGGCCGCAACTAGCAATCTTACTTAATCAAGTACCAAGTATCATCCACGTGTCTCTCCTACTCGAGTGTTTTTCCAAAGATTTTAAAAAGTGGTGGAGAGGCTCGTGCCTACGAATTATCGATCCTGCAACGCTAAATCGCGGGTAGATTAACGAGGGGGAGAGGCGGGGGGGGGGGGGGGGGGGGGGATAGAGAGAGGGGAGAGCGAGGGAGAGCGAGGGAGGGAGAGTGAGGGAGAGCGAGGGAGTGAGAAAGTAAGAGATAGGGAGAGATAGGGAGAGATAGGGAGAGAGGTGGGGGAGGAGGGGGGGGCGAGAGCACGCGTGCGGGCGAGTGAGTGAGATCGACAGAGTCATTTGAGTATAGCCCAGCGATTAACGAAACTTCTCCAAGGCCAGACAGGCGCGTCGTGCACGTGTCTAGGCATCCCGGGGCGACAACCCTTCCCCTCGTGTGGGGACCGCTGGCTCTTCTATCCCTCCTCCTCCCACCCTCTTTATCCAAGCTCCGCGCCACTTCGCCCTTTCTCCTCTCTCTCTCTCGTTTATCATTCCATTTGCATTACTCATGACCGCAGCCCCGAATGACAATTTATTATTCCACCTTTGGACGACGTTTGACCGAGAGATGGATTAGCGGCACTTTTCCTATTCTCTTACCATTCTTTTTTCCCTTTGCTCCATTGGTGAGACGGAGGTCCTTTAAAAGACCTTTTGTGCATGAATTGGCATACAATTATTTGCTCTCGTGTATGAGTGGGCCTATGTACGAGGAGGGATATATTTGTTGCTCCTTCGTAATAATTAACCACTGGCCCTCCTTTCTCATTTCCTTCACCAAATTATGGAATACCCAACTCATCTCTCAGGACGAACTTTTCATCTTAGATTTTCAAATAAAAAATGTTATATGATAAAACAGAGTCAACGAGTACGAGCTTTGTTTGTTCTGCAGATCAAGATTTGTTCGAGTGCAAAGTGATACTTGGGTAAATAGAAAATTTCTGGCAAGATTTTACTTGCAATATTAACATTTTATTAAGGGTATATAATGGTTTTCGTAATCACGCGTCCAAACTAGTTATAGAGAAATATTTATTGAGATTTTTTATAGGCTATACTGTAATAGTAATAGTTATTTAATAATTGGCACAAATAAATAGAATGTCAATTGTGTTGTGACCGGTTGTAAAAACTGTATCTACCAAAATAAAATTGTTTTTTTTTGCAAAGCGCCGACTAATTTCCAATGGATTATTAAGTTCAAATTACGGTAAAACAAAATAACAAGAAAATATAATGAGAAACGAGAAACAAACAAAAAAAAAAAATTACGACGCTTGAATTGGCGAAAAGGAAGTATTTTTCGCGAGAGTACTTGTGTACAGTGACACACGACACGTGCATTTTTTTTATTACATTGAAATGATAAAATAATCATACCCACAATATAAAATAAAAGAGTCGTAGAATTCTAATTTGTATGTCGTGTGTAATTTTATCGTGTATCAATCGATTAAAAGTTCGTTTGAGATTAAAAAAATCTGCTTTTCTTAATTACGCGAGCTGTTGTCGACAATAATTTACATCAAATGTAAAAGACTCGTTTGATATATATTTAGCAAGATTTTTCTCACGGTATTTTCTCATACAAGTACCCCGCCAACTGTTTTGACTTATTCAGCCGCGATTACTTCATACATAGAGTAATATGAAACAATTTAAGGAATTAAAGCAGCGTTACGCCATATTTACAAAATCATATAGCTCAAAGTATAAGACTAAATAAATATTCGAAACACTGATATTCAATTGATATTATATACTATTTTATAAAAAGAAAAAAAAAAGAGAAAGAAACTTGAATACAACTCACCGAGAGCTCGATAACAAAAAAGTAGCTTCTGAATTTTTAAGCTGCTCGATTAGTAATATCTAATCATTTTCAAAAAGATGATGTGCTATCGAAATAAATATTTTATAATTATTTTTTTTTTCATTTCAGAAAAAGAGTACAATTCAATGAGGCACCGAAAGTAAATCTAATCTCTCGATGCTACTACTAAATATTACATTAATTGAATTCAATTACGTAAACGTGTAATTGGCTATTACTGTTGTTTATTGTTGTTGTTTATTGTTGTTTATTGTTACGCGAGCGCTCGGCGAGGCTCCCGAATAAGTTGGAATATCTCGTAGATAATTATAATAATAATAATCGTGTCAATAAACACGTACGTACTCTCGTCGTAACTTGTCGCTCGATGCGTCGACGAATCTCTGGGGAAACGGCGGGGGTGGACATTTGCATTAGAACGGCAATAAATCGCGTATTTTCATTCTGCGATCCCCGAGTTTAAGCGAGCATCCTCAGCAATGAAATTACATTACATGTAATTCGTTTCGTTTAAGCAAACAATTGCTTTTTACGTAACTGCTCGTATCGTCTTAGTCGATCTCCGCGTAATCTCCGCGTGAAATTTATTGAGAGAGTCGTTGTGCTTTCTCGGCAGTGAATCAAATTCGTTAAAAAGAGTGGACTAGGAGAGCAGAGAGCGAAGGCAAGTTTTTTTCCACTCTTACGAGTTACAAAATAAAGAATCAATCGCGATCTTCGATTCGAGATACTGGAGAAGTACGCCGGCTAATGATTCACTTACAACAGCATTTCATGCGGCTCGAAATTATTTATTGTGTGTGTGTGTGTATATATCATCCTTTCGCCACCTTATCGTATATTCATATTAAATCTATCGCAAAAAAACTCAACTCTTACTTTGCTAAAACATTTCCATCGCGAATCGAGTAGGTCATCCGACTTCTACGCCGTCGATTGACCTACCAAATTCTCGGCGACGATATTTCAGTAAACACCAAAGATAAATATTCCATCGGCTTTATATACAATGTACACGTGTATGCGTTACGTGCAAGGCTGAAGGAGAGGAGTCGGCTCGATCCCGAGACGGAGCGGAGCACAAGGCAATTCTAGATCAGCTCGGGTGCGTTGATCGTCCATTACGCATTCGGTCGCGAGCACGTGTCAAATCTTTGACATGTGCATTGTACTTGACCGGTCGTCGGCGTTTGCCGGCGCATCGATCAAATCGTTCCCCCGCCACCACCGCCTCCACCTCCGCCGCCACCGCCACCACCACCACCGCCTCCGCCGCGGCTTTCATCGCGCCTCGTGCCATGTCCCACTATGCTCAATTTTTATTGTCCTTCAGAACTCCTCCTCGCGCGCGCGCGCGAGCTTCTCATCTGCACATTTGCTACTCTCTCTCTCTCTCTCTCTCTCTCCTTTCTACGTAGTTACAGTGTCTCCTCGAGAGGCGGCTTGCGACCATCCTCTCAGACGGTATACAACACTCCCATCCCCTTCTTTTAGCCTCCACTCTGTCTAAATAAGACTGTCTATTAGACTGACAAGACTCATCCTCTTAATGATCCACCGATGATTTATTAAGGCTTATCGCCGATCCACTCGGAAACTACCTGTTTCTCCTCCCTCGATGCCTCGCCTCCGAGATTTTTCACCGAAAATCTGCATCTCCTTGTAAATTGCATTGTCTGAGGGGGGGGGGGGAGACCAATAATACCGACATTATTGTCAACGGCTTTTTAATACTTCTTCTTAATAATTTTCAATAATAATTGCAGCCGCAATGGGAGGCCAATTGCTTCACGACACGGAAGAGGCGATGCAAGTAAAATATCGGCGTGCACTCGCTGTTGTCAATGCACTACTCGAGGTACCGCCGAGCTCTCGTCATCAGGCAAGAGAATAGTCGTACTGTTTACATACGTTACATTTAATCTACTGCCGTAATAATAAATAATCATAAATAATCAAGGATCTCTCCGTTCGAAAGAAGGCGACGAGGGCGGAGAGAGAGAGGGAGAGAGAGAGAGGGCGACGAGGGAGGAGAGGGAAAAAAAGAAAATGTGAAAAGGAAAAAACAATTGTGAAATGAAGCTAATCATTTATAGATTTGGTATGTAAATTCATGGCTCGAGAAGTGGTTGGGCGAGCCGACAAGCCAACTGCCTACGCTTGCATTTGTCATGCAGAGGCGAAGCCATCCGCGTTACAGAAGCATAAAAGTGAATGCAGTGGACTCGCGTCCTTAAGACTCGGCGAAGCGCAGATGAAAAATGAAGAAAAGAGAAGAGCAACGACGAAGAAGTGGGTCATCTTGTCATTGAGTGGGAATGACGTAGCGGCACGAACCAGTTCCCCCCACCCCGAGGATGCATCAGCAACCCCGAGGCGGATGGGCGCGCAACAATGTTTATCGCATTTTCTCGCGCGGAGCGCACTCCCGGCGCTGCATTTTCAGTGGCTCTTTCCTTCTCCCTTCGCTCATTGGTGCACGCGCGCTCAACCTCGCCTCGGGGAAGGGAGACGACGACGCGGGCGCATTTCTCGCTCGACGACGAGGCGAAGCTTCGCGCTCCTCCCGCCCGACCGAGCCCCGCCACTTATCAACCACGTCCCCACGCGATCTCGCCGCCTCGCTTTATAATCGCCCAATTGTATTAGTACCTGATACCGGCGGCCCACACTCTCGGAGACACTTTGATAAACGGACTTTGTTTGGGGGGCAGCGAGGGACGATCTGGAGATTGGGTTTCGACAAGTGCCGAACATAGGCGAGCGCTAAAACCTCGTTATAAATCTCTCTCTAGTCTATCTCCAGCTAAATATTCTCGAAATTGAGAAAACTTTGAGCTATCGCCTTAACGATGATATTTAACTCGAAGCACGCGCTAGCAATCCAATACTCGAAACAATGTTATCGCCCTCCCTACTCTCTCATACCATGGACTCTAATATTACTTGGCTTTTATTAATGCAAAACAGCCTTTTATTACTATACATTTCCCTCCTTAGTGTGTGCATTCTTAATGTGTGCACGCTACATGCACGCTGTCCGAGTACATCAAAGTATTATTTATTAAGGAGTTTCATTATGCTTTCGCGCGACGTCGTGTGACAATCGGCAATCCCAATGATAACGTCCATCACCTTTTCATTGCGATCTTTCATTAATTTCTCTATTACGCTCCACCAAGCCCTTCGCCCTTTTACAAGACCTCAAGGCTCAAGTATACCTCAACAGGTATACAATAGTAGATATATAGTATATAGTAGATTTTGGGCTTGCGAACATTAATTTCCCTCGCGTTTGATTTGAGAATTGTGAAGAATTGAGCGAAAGTGTCGAGAGAAACTTGTCGAAAGCTGCTGCATCGGATATCAAAGTGACAATTGCCCAATCATTGGGTTATCGATGATTTTCAACTGATAATTGGCCGCTATCGCCACCAGTTAATTGTTATTGCCGACAAAGTAAAAAAAAAAAATGACTTGGCATCACTCTCTCGATAATAGATTATTTAGAGTTTGGCCGGAGCAATTAACGGCGGCGAGCCTACATTACACAATTTATCGGTACTCGAGATTGCACTCGCGATAATTTCTTACGGATGGTGGATGCAACGGTAGAGTCCCCCTGCCGCGCATTTTCGGCGATCGAATTAACGGGATCGCGAGCGATTTTTAGGTCAGAGCATTCTCCTCGGATTTAAACGAATTGAAAGAATTACTCTTCACTTGGACTACTACTACTGCACGCGCGCGCGCGCGCGCGCACTACAACAAACACGACGATGAATGGGAGGAGGAGGAGGAGAAATGCAAATCTTGCCTCACTAGTATATCACATTTAAATACACACTCACAAGCACTTATCTTGGCCATTGGAATTTTATTATTTTTATTATTGTGCATACGCGTTAGTTGTAAGATTATGCTTAATTTCCATAATAGGCGATAAAAATGTACGACAAGAGTAAATTGTAATCGTTTGGAAAAATCGACTACAATCCAAATAGCCTGATAACTACTTCTATTTTAAGCAGCATTATAAATATATATATATATATATATATATA
>JAPYYT010002022.1:0-21267 GCA_030522565.1 Ceratosolen corneri
GGCGGGAGGGAGGGTGGGAAGAAGGCGCGGGGACGTCGAGAACGTCTGCCGCTTCAAAATTGTAAGCGCCGGCACTGCTGGCTTTTCTTCTCCTCCTCCTCCTCCTCCTCCTCCTCCTCCGCCGCCGCAACCGCCGCCGCCGCCCCCACCCCATTCAACAGTCGCCCGTCCCGCCGACGCCGTCGTCGCTGCCACTCGCCACCTCCTCTCCGCTGCCGTCACCCGCTGGTCCTACCATACGATGCCCAACCTCTTTTGTTTCAAATTTCTGGCATGTATTTTTACCTTTTCTCTTTGTGACACGGCGCGCTGGAAATTAAGGCGCGTTCATGGCGTCACTAATGTGATCGTAAGTGTACGTGCTTGTACGCGCGTGAGCAGAATGGGATTCAGAGAAGGAGATTGCCCCGGAAGTGCAGTCGCGGACATAATTTTCGACAATGACATCGATACTTGGCTCTTGCCTCGGCCGATTTAAAACCATTTGCCTCCAGTCACTCGGCCATTGCAGTTTCTCCATCAGCCCTGACGAGTCGGACATTGGCCGCAATAACTTTACACACAATTAAATAGCCGTCGAGTGTTGGATTCCTAATAAATTCTCAACGAATTATATTAGCTGGCCGTCATACTTTTACAATGAAATGCCAAATTCTTGAAGAATGAGCTTTATCATTAGATTATGCTGCGCGCGAGCGTTGGTGAATATTGCAAAATAATTGCAAAATAATCGAAGCACAGCGAATGTGTGGGGTAAGCGAGAGCTTATGAGGGAGCGTGTAAACAATCATGGCTGAAAAAAATATTGCTTTAAAGGCGATCGCCGCGCCAACAAACATTTATACGTTTTATTCGCTCATTATGGAAGAATTATTCCTTGGGAATTTTTCGCTGCTGCCTCGATATTATTCCCACATGCCTCTCGTACAAGCCATATAAAATTTCATTCCCCATGCTTACGACATGTGTTCTCTTAACTACCGTATTCCATCTTTAATATGCATGTATGCTATCACGTATATCTGTATGTTTTCCATGTTTTTTCCTCTCTGACTTTTCGTCCATCCCCGTCGCCTCGCCACCCCGAGCTGCGTAGTCGAAGCACGTTGGGATTGTACGTGTTTTTGTAGGGTGGGTGAGGGGGTGGGGGAGCGAGGCTGTGCTGCTGCTGCATGGCGCCGTGAATTATTGTCGCGTTTGCATTGGGAATATGTAAAGGACGATTCACGCGCGTCGTGAGAAAAATTTATCAAATGAGGAGATGGATATGGGAATTTTCCTTGCCGGCTCACGGAGGGGGGGGGGGCAAAAATAATTGCGGCGACAGCCATTGAGGCGTAAGCGGCACTTTGTAATGAGAAGAAAGATGCGCGCGTCGTTGTTAAGGGAATTAACGCCCACGATTAGGATGATTTGGTCGTGAGGTGGGCGATGCAATGCCGGCAATGACAATGACAAAAATAAATGAGAATATTAGACATTTCGATAACGACGTGGCATCCAAATGTGACAGTATGAGTAATGAAAGCGATAATTAGCTGATAAATTGACAATTGGGCGATGCTTGAGGTAGCTAATGGCAAATAAATGCATAAATGCACTCGGGCCAATCGCCAAATATTTGAAAAATATTAATTACAGACATATTAGTAGAATAACAGTAGGATAAATTTGATTGGAATAAAGTAACGAAACATTATATCAACGAATGGCCTAATTATTGTTACATATTCCGCCATCATTTCCATGGGCCTTTGTAAATTAAACTCTAATTGGTTTATTAGGCCATTTCGTTGGATGGCTGCATTAGAGTGGCAAATTAATTTACAATTAGCGTGAAAGTATAATAAATCGAGCTCATTGATCAAGGGAGCTTTTCTCTTATGTAATAATAAAGTAATATAATGTATGGGATCTCGAAGGCTTTTCCGCAAGTTTCGTCCGCGTTCTCGAGCGCTGCAATTTAAGCAGAAAAAGTACAAGCCATGGAAATCTTATTTTGCGCGTATAAATTCTACGGCAAATTACTGCCTAATGGAAGTCGAGGAACTTTATCTCCATAATATGGCATCGTGCTGCGCGCAATTTCGTAAATAAATATGAATTCGTCAGATTTAAGTTGCGATGAATTTAATCAGTTGGCAAAACAACCTCGAAGCTTATGGCTAAGGCTGCCATTTGTTAATCTTTAACTACAAAGTCGCACGCCTCGCTCCCTCCCTTCTCTCCCTTCTCTCCCTTGAAAGTGTCCTACGATCGAGGCGAATTCTTTACATCGAGAAGCAACTCACACCAGCGACAGACTAATGGCGCCCGTCAATAATAGCTTATTAGCGCTAAATCTCCGCACGTAATCCAAAGCGATAAATTAAGGGGGGGTGGGGGAGGATCGGACGTTAGGCGGCGCCAATGAAGGATAAAACAAAATTTTCAAACGCAGCTGCACTTCAAAGCGGCCTAAACACTTGAACATTTTCTGCATTTCGCGACAATGCCCCATAATGCAAGAGTAAATCCTTGGCGCGAGAAAGCGGATGGAAGTGGCAAGCGCGATGTAAAAGGATCAGGAAGTTGAGAATTACGAGCAGCAGAATTTCAGCCCCACGGTTTAATTTATTGTCGCCTCCCAAGTCCGAGCAGTGGAATATACCCGAGGATGCACTTCCGAGCGCAACTTTGGGAAATTCCATAGTCCAGGCGAGCTGCAGCCTCTCCTCCGACGCCCCTCATAAATCCCCCACCCCACCCCCCGTATATGCTACGCCGCGCGGATGTCGTCGAGATCTGGGATTTACATTCGAATGTCCCTGACAGGGCCTTATCCGGACTTGAAGGGGGAATTTTTTTTCATTCTCTCGTAAGGTTGCGCCCGAGAGTTTAATCAGCCCCGACGACGGCACATCCTGCCTGCCTTTCACCAGTCGCGCTCCGACATTTGCCAAGGCCACACTCTAACCTCCAAACGATCCTTCGCTTGTTTCGCGTTTTCGCGCTCTTTGGGGGGGGGAAATCTGTACCAATTGGCGCGTGCGGTGTACTCGGTGTGCCAACACGCCGCTCCGAAGCCTTATGTAATTTATAAATAAATAAGCGACACCTGCGCAAGCACTTTGGCCCCGAGCATTATGGTTTCGCGATTTATGCCTACGCGAGTTCTTGACTATTCAATGCGCAAATCTCCAGCTGCAATGCTGCGAGCCCGTGATATACCGTTTAATTTATTAATTTGGCACTGTGCATGCCCCTTGTCATACATACCCTCATAAAATTTCATATACTATTAACCTCGTTCTCTCATTAATCTTTGATTAACATATAAAGTTGCATTAATCCCTAAGTAGTTTACGATCTAGCGCGGCAATTGTAATCTCCAAATAGATTGTCAATGCTGGGCCCGAGATATTTCATTGGGATTTTCAGCCAATGAGAACGGAGTCGAGAAATATTGGCCCGAATTTGTTGCGGGAAATTATTCCATCCGCAATGAGATGGTGAGGCTTCGTCAGAATTGGAAATCCTGACGGTAAAATCAGGATCTTTCGGACCGATCGTTGGCTCCACAAGATCCCCACCCAGAGTTATCCAATATCCCATCATGGAATAACAACTCGTTTTCACCTTTGCATTGTAATACCATGCATTTTTAAATAAATAAATGAATTATAGCCGTGTGCCAATTATACATTATTGTTACGAAGAATTATACAAGATTGAAGTTCTCATGCTCGCCACGATCCCACAACAGCTCGCAATAACACCTCCAAACCAATCATCCAAGACTCTCTAATTATTCATAGAGGCAGCGATTGTTTCGCCGAAAACTCTTCACTCGGCTCTTCAAATCACGTACTTAAAGCACGGCAAAATATTTCCCGTACTCGGATAATTTCCCCCCGAGTCCCTCGCAACGCCGATCTACGCGAAGACGAAGGCAGACTGTTGAACGCGATGAAAAAGCTTGCAATCTCAATCCAATCCGAAGCACATAAATACAAGAATATAAGCACGTGAGACACAGAATTTAGTTGGCACAATTGCGCTCGGAAAGAATCATTAATCGCGCTATGGGTTGCGATTGGCTCGCGCGCTCGGCATAAAATTCACCGGCGCGAGTCCATTAATCGATCGATCCCTCGTATCATCCCGTCTTCTCCACTCCTACGATTTGCCGGTCCGGCTCCCGCGAGCCGATACTCCTCTCGAGAAATAGCCGTTCCATCGTAAGGTTAATTAATTGAGGGTGGTGGGTGGGGTTGGGAGGTGCACGTCCCTTTAGATGCGCCAAGTGCGTCGGGGGAAAGGCCGCTGTCGCGCGCAGACCGGTTTCGAGGATTCGCGAGGGATTTCGTGGCAGAGGCTTCTTCCACGATCGGCAGCTCGATCGGTTGCAGAATTCTCGTGATTCGATTAGTGGGGAGGGGGCGGTTTTATCGATTTTTCCGGGCCGAGTGGGGAGGCCAAGAGGGCAAGTCGGAGAGATAAGCTTGTACCGCAATTGAGAGGGAGAGAGTGCTTATTGCCAGAGGATTTGGCCCGGCAAGGCTTTCCAGTCGATGTTTAATTGCTTTCGTTGGCCTCAGCCAGATGAGTTTACAGCTTCGAAGAGTGTTTTACGGGTGCGCCACGTCGCTCTCTCTCTCTCTCTCTCGCGCGCGATTTTTCAACCACCCTCTTGACTCTTACCTCGTTGTGCAACGATTGTTTATTCGAAGGGTTGGCCGGAAGTTTCGTGGGTTTCCGGCGAGGACGGTCAAGTTTTAATGAGTGGCTATAACTGCGGTCCCATTCCGCGTCTCCCGATGTTCCATTTGTCAAGCCAAGCTCTCGTTGATTAACGCCGCTCGATGGAATAATGTGCTGGCGGAAGATGATCGATCGACTCCGTACCGAGTGATCCTCTACGGACGTAATTCCGGATAATCAAAACAAAATTGTGCATTAAGAGGATTTGATGGGAATGAGAAAGGAGTACCGAAGGTTTCTAAGGACTATAATGCTATGGTACTCGGAATGTTAGGCCTCGATGGTGATTAAAGCGAGAAATGCTTTTTCGCATTTTTCTTTTTCCCAAAGCTGTCTTCTTATAATAATATTTGCCATGTACGGGGACATATATTTACTTTTAATTACCCATCATATTACGTTTGATATTCATTTCGCTTAATTGTTTTAAGCGTGGAAGCAAACTGTAGGAGCAATAATAGTCCTTTCGTGATTAGAAAATCCATATAATATGATAAGATAGTTATGCGTGTATGCGTATACGTGCGCACGTGTGCGTGTGTATGCTTGTAACATTAACAGTCATTTAGGTGCACGGATTTCAAGACATTTTTTTATTTGTTCGTTAAGCAGTCGACGTGTTCCGTAGTAATTGGAAAATATGCAAAAAAAAAAACGTTGAAAAATTCTTAGTAAAGTTTATTAATAGACAAGTTTAGAATAATGTAACATTAGTGCAAGAGTTTCTTTCATAAAGTATGTAAAGTAAGTGTGAGTACAGAAAGTGTATTGAAATTAATGATTATTAGAACAATTCTCTATACGACAATGATTTCAAACATCGTGAATGAAAGTTGGATTGAAATATGCAAGAAAAAGAAAAAAAGGGAGAAAAATTGTCTTATACGTTATTCTTGAATTGTCGAGTTAATTTATTAATTTTTATATCGTCTGATTCAAAAGACAAATAACTTTTCAAGAAATAATGAAGTTTTGAAGCACTTAAATAAAGATGGATTTCCAGGTAGTTAGAGACTTTCTAGTATTATTTTTACTTTTAATAGAAGATTTTTGTCCTCTAACGAATATACTTTTGAGCTTCATAAGCTCAACAAGGGACTCGCTAAGGTTTCATCTTTCGTAACCGCTACTTTCAACAAATTGCTTTCTTGTTAAGTTGTTAATAAAGCTCAATGACATATTTTTATCGTGTCAGAAACTCTTTACTATAAATGTAATAAGAGGCTGATGTTGTTGGGATGTTGTTTATGCGCTCAAGTTGATATTACGTGACACGTATTGATTGAGCGTGTATTTCTTAGCCTCAGATTGGAGTAAATTTTGATTCGTTGAGTTTATGAAAATGTCCTTCTACTGTAAACTTAATACGCGAGATAAAATAGGTGCTTATCATCCCACAGTTGATGTATCGTGGAAAACTGAGACACACATATATCGTCATCACCGTCATCATTATTATCATACAATTAAACTGATATTATTAAATAAATATTTTCATATTTGTCTACTTTGTATTATATCATTTCATTATTGTACATGGTGTAGGTATTTTATATTACAGGTTAGTAATGAAATTTTAACTGAATTTTCGTGGTCTTGCTAAATCAATAAAAAAAAAAAAAGTAGTATTTCAATACAAAATACTGTCACTTTTCGCGTGAAAAATTTTTTTTTTTTATAAAATATAAATTGTAAAATGTATTTTAAAATAATATTTTATTAATATAGTAAGTGAAAGGAATTAGATTTTTCAACTTAAAGATCTCTTAACGACAAGGAATGTAAAGTTGCATAGATGATTTTTCTTGTGTTCTATTTCTATTTTAGGAATCATCGGCAAGATTATGGGCAATTTAAAGTTATCAATTTTATTATTTAAGATAGAAATTTATGTGTTCTACGCACAGATACAGAGCTTACAAGAATATATATCTTTTATTATTCGAAAAATTATTCTTTCATCTTCGACACTTTTCCATAAAGATGCTGAATTGATCGGACGCCTTTGTCTTTATGTGTACCATAAGATCCTAGAATAAAAATCAAATGTTGGTAGCCTTTGGTAGTACTGAAGCAAAATAAGAAACTTTAACTTCCCTTGTACTCGGAAAAAGAAAGCTGGAAAATTCCATCGTTAAGTGAATCACGGCTCCTGACAAAGTCCGTATCCGGTGAAACTTTTCAACTGCCAAATCACACGCGCTGTTTTCACTTCTTTGCACATGTGTTGCAAAAGCTCAAGAAAAAAATCTATTTAAAATGTTTCTCTTTAAAAGAGAGCCGAGTAGGAGAAATGCTTCCCTGTATTATTATTATTAGCCTTCGCGCTACGATGTGTGCCGTCATGTTCCATCTTCCCCTTTCCTCCCACCGCAAACATATGCAATTCATCTTTATCAGCTACGCCCGCCCCCCTCCCTCGCTCCTCCTCCTCCTTCCACCCGTTCCTCGTCCCATGTTGAATTTTCACTCTCTCTTTTCGCGTTTCGTTCGATACTGGCACCGAAATCGCGGTGAGCGCAGTCGAGTTTTCTCGCGCGTGCGGTGAATATTTTCGATGATTGCTTTAACGATGTCGAGGCGAGGCATGGAAAAGCCGACGGGGGATTTGTGTAAAGGTTCGGGCGCTAAAAGTACCAGTTACTGCAAGAATTCCACACTTTATCCGGCTTTTTCAGCCTTCTCTCTCTCTCTTTTTTTTCCCCGCCTATCATTTTATGCTTTTTAGCAGTGGTTTTGGACTTGACTGGGGCCCCCCGAGGCACGACAAGAATTTTCGCCGAGCCGAAGAATTAAAGGGCGTGAGAGGCTCGATACGTTAAAGTTTCAAGTACGTCCTTTTCAATGTTGGGCCGAGTTGCGTAGCGAATACGCACGTCGGAAATACCGAGAACCGAGCTCGCTAAATCAGTCGGACTTTTAGCACGAGAGAGAGGAGACGTTCGTAAAAATTGGCCGAACTTTAGCGAGTGGGATATTAATGTTAAGCAACACATTGAAATATTCACAATATTGAGACTAGTCGTGTATTTATTTAAAAGCTTCCATTATTATGTTTGCGTCAGTTTTGAAAAATTTGAAACTAGTAGCTTAGTTTCGAATGCAGTCTAAAATTAGTGACAATTGGGTAGTTAAGGGAATGTTGGCGGCTTAAATTATTGCCAGCCGCTTAAACTTTATTGCGGCTCAGGCGACGGCATGCTTATAATTATGCATTTTTACGTGCAGAAGGAGTTCCGTATTGGCTGAAGCAGACGCTCGAAGAATAAGTATCGAGAATATTTCGACGAGTGTTTGTGGTTACTTGTCATAATAATGAGCGTAATATCGAGAGTTATTCAATTACTGCTTTAGCTTCTCCTAATGTCAGTTGTACACAGTTACGGCATTATTAATAAAATTGAGCGGCCAAGTTCAAGGAATAATTGAAAGCAAGCCCAGTCTCGAAAGTAATGCGAAACTTTCAATTGACAGCGAGCGTTGAAATGGCGCTGAGGAGTTTATAAAATGCCGAAATTTTAGATCGTTCGAGTGCAATCTCATTGCACATCGGGCAAAGTTAAATTATTTTGTTTATTAAAAAGGTTCTGCCGCGAGTTTCATGGACAAAGAGGGGCGTGTGCCCTCGCGCTTTCTTACACGCGCGCATACAAAGCACACGAGTCGAGAGTGGGGGGAGTCTTATCTCGCGCGCAAAGGTCTCTTCTATTAAATATTCCGTGATAGAAGCTGCGCCAGCAGTTCCTCTCGCCTCTCCTCTTCTAATCTCAAACTATAATCACCACAACTCAAACTGCAAGTTCTTTTGCGATTAAAGCCTCCTAATTAGTAGCCTCCCCTCCCCCCGGCCCAATCCGCCACGCGCGTAGCGTAGGCAAACAACCAACAAATGCATCCGCGCAGAATAAACAGGCCACTGTCGGCATTATGGAGTCATTAATATGGCCGAGGGCGCTCGACCGGGAGAGGAGAGGAGAGCGAGGTGGAGCCGATCTATAAAAAGGTCGAGGAAAGATGTGCGCTTGCAATTCACGACACTCGTCCTCCTGTCAGCCGCTCGATCTTCAACGTGGGCAACGAGGAGGGCAGCTCGGCTTCTTTCATTCCTTGGCTTCTCCGTCTTTTAAAGGGACAGCCGCCTTTTGACTTGCAGGGATTTAAAATGTTGCTCGGCGAATTAAGAGGAATGGACTTTGCCGGGGATGGATGTAATCAAGGGTTTACGAGGCAGCAGCAAAGCTTGACAAGGAACTTGACGCTCGATCTTCCTTCGGCTCGCCTAGTTTGCCGAAAACGCGCAATTAAATGGCGAATAGAGGCGCTCGCCGCCAATGAATAGGGAGGAATTTAATTAAAATTGATCGGCTATTTATAAAACTGCGTGCGGCTCGCGTTAATAATGCGGGCCAGATGGGATTATAAATGAGCGCTCGGCGCTAATGAATACATTGGGAATGAAGCGATCCAATAACTTATGTCGGGGAAATACCGTTTGACGCGGCTAACTGGCCATTACGCCGGCACGAATCAATTACACGAAATGGTAAAAAGTGCTCTCATATCCAGCAAACGGCCGCTAATTTATTTGGGGACATTTTTCATTAGCGTCGCCACGCACGAGCGCAGTTATATAAGGGAGAATTAATTTCGGCGCGTGACAACGCGCTCTATAACAAAAGGTAAGAGGAGCTCCGCGCGCATAAATGTCGTAATGCACTCGCGCAATGAATCTTCCTCCCACGCCAGGCACAATGAAGATTATTCGAAACAGCCGAGTTGAAGCGGCGATGCCGATCTTATTAAGCAAAGTGTGCAGCGGCTTATTCCGCGGGCGCTTTTTTACTCGGCGAATAAATTTACGGAATTTCGCTATCGGGTGCAAAAGGTCGATGCGAAGCCGAAGGGAGCGAAAGAAGAAGAAGAAGGGCTCGGTGGGGTGGGGGTAGGGAGGGGGGGCGACGACGGCGTTTCCGGGCTCCCGCGTCCCTTTTATCGGCGACTCTTATCGGTCGCACACACTGCGTACAGCCCTGTCCCCCATTTCGCCCTCGTGCCGCTTTTATTTTGCAAATAGTATTTGCCAACTTAGCCTCGAGGCTCGTTAGTATTCGTCGCAGCAGCCACGCCGGGACACTAACGGCATTTTAATTTCGGGCATTCTGCATTCGTACCGACGAAAGTGCTTCCGGCGCGTCGTTGCCGCCGTCGTTGCCGCCGCTGTTGCTGCCGCCGTTGCCGCCTCCATCGCCGCCTCCATTGCCGCCTCCATCGCCGCCTCGCATCGCCACCGCCACCCTTTGCCCTCCTGCCCTCCTCCACTCGCCTCGCGAATCCGCGGTACTCGCGGCTTCCATTCCCTCCCTCATACACGCGCGGCCCTCACTTGTTGGCCGTACGCATGCCTCCCACCCCACCCTCCCCACACTGGCATTCCACCGCGTTTAATAACGAAAGTTTTCCCGGCTCCCAGAGAGCGCGCCGGTTGATTAATTTTTTATCTCTTTACCCCGCAACTTTTTGAATTCCCCGGGCAGAAGAGCGAGCACGAGTGCGCCCGAGTGAATGCCGGGCCGAGGCGCGCGACATTTGCATTTTCGCAGCGAGCCGATTCGGGCGATCGTTCCTCGAAGCGGCCGAGGAAAAGAAATATCCGCGTATCCGGTAACCGCGAGTCGAGAGGGCTCGCGTCATTGCGCC
Source organism: Ceratosolen corneri (assembly GCA_030522565.1). NCBI lineage: Eukaryota > Metazoa > Arthropoda > Insecta > Hymenoptera > Agaonidae > Ceratosolen > Ceratosolen corneri. Next base: position 10,441 of record JAPYYT010002022.1, read on the forward strand.
AGAGAGAGACATCGTTCGTACACGGCCCTTTATTCAAACAAAAAGCCCAGCTTTTCAATATTCCTCCGGGGCCTCTCCTCGAGACGTCCCAAAAATAATAAGCGATCGCCACGAGGTCGTGTCGGGCCCGCTAAGGCAGCCGATTTCGATCTGAGCTGAGCCATTGGCTGCTTATTGATTTCCTAGGGGCGAACGTTCCGAGTGTCGCGGCTGCATTACAATGGCCGATGATTATTTATGGCTGGCAGTATCGTGTAGTCCCACCGAGGCGTCGCCGTCGCCGTTAAATAGCCCCGGCATTATGGTAATTGTCGGGATGCGAAAGTCCACGGGGAGCATCGGATTGACGCGCCGGCCAAACAAATCATTCCGCCGGTGGAGAATTGTGAGGGGAGGAGGCCTCGGAGGGCAATTCGCACACATCCGCGGCGCCACTCGACGTCGCTCTGGAATTCAAAGCTCCCGAGCCATTTGCAGCGCGAGGGTCAAACTCATCGAGGCCACTACTCTCTCTCTCTCTCTCTCTCTCTTTACGTACGAGTCCTCGAAAGTTGGCGTCCTCGTCGATCGAACAGCAGCGACGTCTCGGCCTAAACTCCAAACTAAACATCATCCCAGAGATGCCCAGCTGCCTTACAAAACGCGTACTCGACTCTTTCGCAACTCTTTCGCACTCGCGCCTATTTGCCCTCGTGGGTGGAAGATGCGGCAGACTGAGGGGGGTGGTGCTCGCGTTGTTCAGCTTTTCAAACTTTCCGCAAAAGCCTCTCGGAACGCCCCCCCCCTTTCGCTTTCAATGGCAGTCTCGCCGCGAGCAAAGTTTCCGAACGCGTTCTTCCGATCCGTTTGCTCGTTTTTTCTTCCTTTTCGCGAGCTCTTTTTTGCCGCTTCCGCCGCACGCCAACGTCCTTCTCCCTTCCCCCCTCTCACTCACTCATTCGGCAAATATCATGCGGGGCTGATCTTTGTGCGCCGGTGGGATTCATTGCCATTTTTGGGTGGAGCGGGGTACGCAGAAACGCGGCCGGCCATTTAATTTCGAGACAGTGGGTTGATGTGCGTACACAGCCATTGCGGAAATAATGAAGAAAGAGAGCGGCTGTTTCGTTTCGTGCTCGCGGATGTGGATGCTTGCACGGGTAGGAGGAGGGCTCATTTGAATTGGATTGCGTCAGCAAATTATTGGAGTGGCTCTTAAATGCTCGGGGATAGTTTTTGGAGGAGTCGTCGGGGCATTTCTGGCGTTTAATAACTGGAAATGATTTTTTTTTCTTTTGCCAACGTTGATTGCGATGAAACGTTAGCGGGCGCACGCATTTCTTCTTTGCCCTCGCGCACAGTAACGCACGTAAGAAAATCTTATAATTACAATTGCTGCGTTGGGATAAATTTTCTTCGTCGCACGAAGGTGGAAGTGTATGGCCTTGCATTTTTAGCGTAATAATAGCTACGATGTATGATTTACTTATGTCGTGGTATTAATTTAACGAGCTAAATGCACGATTAGCTGCCGCCCTCTAAATACCTTTCAATATGTTTATAGGGCCGTAAGCCATGAGAGGGCCGATAAAAGTCTCTTGTTAAAATTTACGAATTTTTAAAGCATTTATTAAAAGAACATTTGAACATTCTGCGCACAAGCAACACAATCTTGACACATTCAAGGAGTATTTAAATTGGAGCTACATCTTGCGAAATGCCATTATCATTAATTTTCAGAGATAAATCTCAACGAAATAAGAATCGAGCGAAAAAAGGGAAGAGAAAAAGTAAGAGAAAACGTGGCCGGCCACGAGTGACAAAATTTTAATTGAAATTCTAGAAATATATTTTCTATTATTAAGTAGATGCCCTTGAGTGCTTCGCAATGAGTTGGAATTCATTTAAATTGATATAAATTACTACGAGCATGACTCACGTCCAGATCCATGCCGATCCATCAATTTTACATCGACAATACGGTATTTTTCTTCTTTAATTCAACCTCGCCACTTCACACCCCCAAGTACCCAGAAATGAAAATGTCACACTTGGCGCAGCACAGCACCGACACATCCGCGTTTGCGTTTCAAAATAATTGTCACAGCTTTCTCAGTTCAGCACATCAGCTCGAGACTTAAACTGTCCACTCGACAATTTGCCGCGCCGCCTCCCTTCCCATAATTACTCGCAATTATAATTTCCCAGCCCTCCCCAAGACCGTTGATTCGCGCTCTTAAAAGGCAACGGAGAGCAGCCGAAAGTGCGCGACAAAAACATCGGCCAAAGGGAGAACAGAACTCCTCGGGCAGCCCTCTCCGACACCCCCCCCCCGCAAACTCCAGGATAAAGGAGAATCACGAAAATCTAGATACCCGGAGCTACGTCTCTAAGCACACAAGCCATAAATGCATTATAATGGGGAATGGGGGGAATGGGGGGGGGGGATATTTTTGTGCTGGCGGGGCACATACGCGTGTTTGTGCTTTGCATCGCGTTCGCGAATTACCGGACGATAAGCACGCGTGTCGTGGGAGAGCGACGACCTGTAAATGAACTTGCGGGAAAATTAAAAGTAAAGCTGAGCCCCGCGCACGAGACCTATTACTACTCTCCCTTTCTCTCCCCCCTTTCGCCTTTGTCTCATCTCCTCATCCCTCCGCAATCTTCGGCGAGTCTCCATTTTTCTTTTCTCGCTCGCCCCTCTTTCCCTACTTATCCCGTGCTATTTTTACGCTGCTTTTCTACGCTAAGCGAGGGGAAGGGGGGGATTAGCCGAGTAGGCCGAGGACTTTTCTGAAACGCTTTTTTTTTGCATACTTGTTAGCTGTCGGTTATGTCTAAATAGTTTAGAGCGATACGTTGAGCTACGGCGTTCAGCGGGATTTATTTTTAGCTGGCGGAATGATTAAAAAAAGGCGGCCTATCTTTAGCCCCGCTATTAAGATGAATGGCGATCAGTTTCTTTTTTCTTCTTCCTTTTTTTAAATAAATTCATGATTTGCGAGTAAGCGCGATTGTGTTGCGATTGATTCAATTAGCTTTTGCGTATAATTAGAAGTAAGCGGTTAACTCTTGCCGAGGCCAATATGATCTTATAGATTATTTAGCCGTTACAACTGCGTGGATTAGCTCAGTTGGATGTAGACGAGTGCGGAGTTTACGAGATATCGACGCAACCTTTTGCAATTAAGCTCACAAATATGCCATTTTTATTTATTCTTTGTTGACTGTGGCTAGGGATCAAGGCGATTAAATGACGAATTTTAAGAACTCAAGTCCAACACTTTTCTCAAATACAGTGAAGTTAGTTCTTCTACTCAGTAGGAATTAAAGCATTATTGCAGATTATCTCTTTGCGCATTTATTCGCATTTAATCAAGTCAATTGTCACCTAAAGACACTATTTCTTTCCACTTGTCGCGGATCCTCCTTTTGTTTATTTAATATTCTTCATCTCTGCGTTGTAATGTATGTGGGCGATGGTAGTGGGAGTGAGCGCCCAGCATTTGTATGCTTTGAGCAATGATACAGCAAGAATATCCAAATTTATTGTCAGCTAATTGAGGTTGAAAGCAGGGGTATAGAAATTTTTGTTATGGTCGTGAAATTTAATTAAAATCACTTGAAATATTCAATGAGCTTATGTTCATGGAATGACCGAGGGGCTCTCGGAAGTGCGAATTAGATTCTTCTATGAATTTTCAAGCTAATATTTTCTTGGATTCAATTAATTTTAGTATCAGGCTTATTTGAATTATCTGTCTCGATAATGAACGTACGTCATCTACTTGCGCAAGTGTCTATTACTCCCAGCTCTAATGGTTCCATTTGCAGAGACATCTTTTATAATTAATAAAACGGAAGTCACACACGCGCGCGATATTGATAAACCGCGAATAGGTGTTTGTTATGATAAATTAATATGAGGTTTCATTTGTATTGAGAGTTTACTTGAATTAAGAATGGATTCAAGATTTATTTCTCATAATAGTTATTTTTATGTTAAAATTATGCCAGTGGGAGTGCTTCAATGGATTATCCTTCGACTCGGTGTACCGTAATAATAATTTTACAGCTAGAAATTTCAAAACAATAGTATCTCCAACAATAATATTTCCAATATCATTGATATTATCAGGATAATTATTGAGTATCGAGCGATGAATTTTAAACGATATTGAGAATAACCAAAACATTAATTTCAAAACTGAAAATGTCCTAATCGTTATTCCCTTATTTTGTTCGCTCTGGAGAATCAAATTCATTTCAGGCATTGAATAATTCTAAAGATCCTTATAACGTGAATTAAGAAGCATCTTTTGACAATCCATATCCTACCTCGCACTTCTAAAGTCAGTCGAGAAAAAAAAAAAAAAAGAAATCCGAGTCTTACGCAGCAATTTACCGGCTATTTTTATAAATACCAAAAGTTCAGGGGATTCGATTAAAAATGCTAAATGCTCGAGAGCTCCAGGTTAGTTTAAGTGTGCCAAGAAAGTTAGTTAAATTAATATAAGCGCGATTTAATGTCTCCCGTGACAGACTAAAGGCAAAAAAAAGAAAATGTATCAGAAGCAGAGGAGGCAACGCTGAATTAAAAGAGGATGGCACGCGCCATCACCTCTCTCATTCGCTTAATGTTGAAATGTGTTATTAGATTCGCAGAAGAGGATAGAGAAGAGCTAATTTTATATGGCATAGCTTGTGTACAGGTACATACGGATATTTAGATTTAATGTGAGGATAGTAGAGTGTAATCGCGAATAATGCAGAGGAAGGCCTTCAAAAATGTTGAAATAATTAAATGAAATTTTAATGAAAAAAAGGCAAATGTATATAATAAGTAATAATTTAGAATAATATCACGATAAGACTTATTTAAAAACTGGGATTCTGTTCTTTAATAAAGTTGATAATGGAAATCTCTTGAGGCAGACAATTGAGAATTGAGAATAAAAATGATTTCCGTAATGTATTTCATGGTTAAATTATTTTGCATTATCATATAATTTATAACACATATATATGTATGTATATATGTATGTGTAAACAGTGCCTTGTAATTATTTAATAATAGATGATGATGGAGTGATTATATACAGATTGTTGTGTTTCATAGTAATAATTTTATAAAGTGTAAAAGTACTTTGACCGAGCAACATTTACCCTCGTCAATTCAATATTATGAGATTAATTAAATTATAAAAATTCAATTAAGTATGTTTGATAAAATGACAAATAAAAGAGCTTTATAAAATCTTAGTAGAGAGGTATGGAGTAAAAGATTCCTGTTAGGTCAGCCAACTTGAGGATTTATTGGGTTATTGGATTCACGAGAAAATGGAATTGATCAGGCATCCCATATATGTTTGATAAAAAAAAAAAAAGAAGAAGAAAATTATAAAACATGAAAGATTGTTCTGGCAGCAATGAAATTATTTTCTCCATTAGTAACAGTGCCGAGGATAGTAATTGCAATAATAATAATCATAATAAACTTCATTAAAGTCAACGTATATATATACACACACACACGCATATATATATATATATATGTATGTATGAAAATTATTAATGTCTAAAGTATAATTTAATTTGGCCAAAATCCCTCGAGAGTTTTTCTTGCAAGAAATTGTGAAATTGTTCAATTAAAATCCTTAAAAAAAAACAACCACCTACATCCCAAAATGTACAATTAAATACATTTATAATGAAAAAAGTCGTGCTCCATTTTATTATATTTGTAGTAGGCGAACGGTAAAAATTTCGTATTCTAATTGCAACTACAAAATGTATAACGAAAATTAAAATGTTTTTGTAATTCACTATGCCCTCTCTCTCGTTTCTTTTCATCGTCTTCCTCCGACTATACGGACTATACGTTCGTCCATCTATCTCCTTCTCGTTCATTCAGTTCAGTTTAATTTGCCACGCACTTGAATGCGCATAAATGGCGTCAAACGGGCCTTTTATTAATCAGAAAGAACCTCGAGACTGCGTCGACGATACTAAAATGGTTGAAACAACATTGAACGAATGACCGCACAAATTCCGTTTATCTTTCGCTTCTTCCTTTTCTCCTCTTTGTCCGCCTCTCATCATTAGTCGTAGCTTTGAGCGAGTGTCTGTGTAAGTGTGCGACTTATATCTGCACTGGCCACGATCGAATCTCTCATGGTGCATTGCGCAGTGCACAGATTTTTCTACTGATACTTATTTTTCTAACTTATATTCCATTATACAATTTGCTTTACATTTATCCGCTTCTCGGCTTAGTATTTAAGGTAGTGAAATGTATAATAAGGAAGTCGGAGCAGATATCTGTAGAGATAAGAGTAACGATCGAGTAAGGTGGAATTGATGTGGAATTTACTAGACTGGAGCACATATATATATATATATATATATATATATATATATATATATATATATAGAGAGAGAGAGAGAGAGAGAGAGAATGGCATGTAACAACGATACACACGTATTTTCATTTTCAATTCGTTTATATGTAAAATTTTCATTATACTTTGACTATTGGTTTGCTTCTTTCTCTCTCTATATTATATTACATTATATGCATAAATGTTAAGCAGCACATTACTTTAGCATTCAAATAAAATCTATTCAAAGTACTATAACGATTCGCGGCTTGTTCTCCAGAAATATCGATGATAAAGCCATATTATACATATATATATATACAATTTAATCTAATTTCATATCAGAATTTGCATTGAAATTGAATTTGAAACAATAGTAGAATGTTGATGTACGTTATTTTGCTGAAATAATTTAGTATATTTGGATCTGTTTACCTTCATAATTGTTAATACGTTCAACCATAATAAAACATTTCATTTGATTATATGTTTTTTCTTATAACTTTGCATGGGAATTGAATAGACTAGTTTCATTGAATTTCCATATTGTCGTGTTACATCAACTAGTTCCGATGGAACAAATAAAATATAAGCCTTTTAGAACTGATGGATGAAAAAAAAAAAGCTTTCGGCGCAGTCGCAGAAAGTGAAGAACGAGTAATTGAAAATTACTATTTCAGATTTTTATGAAAATTATATGACCTTTTGGCGCTAGATTATTTGATTGAAGTGATTTTGGAAAACATTTGTACCAAAGTCAAAAGAACTTCTAATTAAGCAATTACATTTATAATAAAATATAATAGAATGCCATAATTTTTAATGAGGAACATCTTTTTACCAACAAGTATTTCACCTCATTCATTAACAAATCAGTAAACATACGAGTTTAAAAAAAAAAATATATATTTTCTTTTTCTGTCGCAATCTTTCGGGCGAGTTTTAGCTTTTGGAATATTTTATTGAAAAATCGAATTATCCACAACATGATTTTGGTTTGTCTGGCCGAAAATTTTTTTAAAAATAATGATCATTCAGTCTCTTTAAAACAAATGGCAAATTGCTGCCATTCATAATGCGATTTAAATAATTTAATATAAGTTAAATCACTTTTGCACTTGAAAACATTCAAAGTAATTTCAAATAAATCACCTCAAATTTGTCACTCGGCATGTTTCTCTCAATTACAGCCACTTCTCCACAAAAATTCCTTTGAACGAGAAAATTAATACGTCCATTGCTTTCTACCACAAAGAGGGAAAATTTCTTTTTAAAGCTTATTACATCCTCCCATTCGATCTATACGCTCGACAATTATCCCACCATCTTACTCTCAACAACATTTACTCCTCCCACCACTGCGACATTTTTCCGTGGCAACTATATCGTAAACATCGCTCACAACTCATCGGCCCACCTATATCCTCCACCAATAAAAGAAGGATATCGATTAAATTCCCTCCCGTTATCTCAAGCAGAATAGGTAATGCCGCCGAGATAGATTGTCCTCTCGCTCGTTCCACGGCCCCTCGCAACTCTTTACCCAACTCTAATCCAGCAACATCAAAAGAGCCGTAATCTTAATTTAAATACATGGCTCACACCAGCCCGGCGGATATTCAGGATCGCCAGGACTCGGAGCGACCATTACGCGACTTCTCATCTTCCCGCAGAGCTTATCTCGGACCCGAGTGCCTCGCTGAAATTCGTATTCATCAGCAGCTGCCACGACGCCCGATACAAAAGCCGGGGAATACCAAACCACCCCCTTCCCCCAATCGCCCCGCCATCCCATTAATACGCAGCTTGATAATTAGATGCCGCCTCGTTGGGGGCGGTGGGGGTGGGGGTGGTTGGGGGTGGTTGGGGGTGGTGGGGAGGGAGTTACCATGTGTCCTTTTTCCGTGTTGGACAATTAATACATTAATACGCAGCTTGATAATTAGATGCAGCCGCCTCGTGGGGGTGGGGGTGGGAGGTAGCGTGTGTCCTTTCTCCGTGTTGGACAATTACGGGCTTGGATGCGCTCGTGAAAAAGGATTTTCTAATCCCGGCACGAAGGAAATGACGCAAAATGGCTCGAATGTCGGAGTTTGAAGGACTAGACGACGGCACGGTTGAGGAACGCGAGAAAAAGAGAGAATGCACTTGGGGTGGTAAGGCGAAGAAGGGTTGTCGTGAAGGAGAGGGCGAGGCGAGGAGAGAGAGAGGGAGGGAGGAGGAGAGGTGAGAGAAAAGGGAAAGACCGGGGACTCTCATTAGGAGCTCTAACGACCCGACTCCAACGTCCTCCTTCTTGCCAGCTCAACCCCTACTTTTTCTCTTTTTCACCCCTTCGCACGTTGAATCAGTCCTTGCCAAGCTCAAGAGAATCTCTGTACCTCTCTCTCTCTCTCTCTCTCTTTGCTACATCTCCCCATTTTGTCTTCTCGTCTCTACTCTCCTCTCTCTGTCTATCTATCTATCTATCTATACATCTATCTGTCTTTCTCCGTTCCTCTCTCTCTCTCTCTCTCTTCACTTTCTGACTTCCATTCTACTATACGAAGCATATATATTTCTGCTCGTTGGCCTGTAGCAGAAGCAGCGCCATTCTGATAATCTGAAAGTCAAATTTCCTCTATCACTGCCCTTCTCTTGCTCTCTCTCTTGCTCTCTCTTGCTCTTTCTTTACATACGTATGTAATGTAATTGAGCTCTCTTTCGTACTTGTACGTTACTTAATGGAAGAAGGAGAAAGCAAAAGAGAGCAAAATTATTATGCACAGTAGGGAAAAAAAGTTTTGTCTGAGTGAGAAGTGGATTCTTTTTTGGTCTTGGTAGTTTTTATGCAGATACGCTGTCATTTTGATGAATCAATTGTAATGTATTAGATGAGTATAAAATTTTCTTACGAGGAATATAATTTCTTTTCCCCTTTCTCGTGTAACGAGGGTTGTAAAAGTGAGCAACTAAGACGAATTCATTTTGAATAATTGATCGCGTGTGTGGCGTGTATAGTTTTAAAATATTAATATGGGAAGAACGTGAGCTTTGTACTATTTTTTCTAGTATACACAAAATTTTTAATTTAATTTATTTTTGAATGTTAACATTAGAAGCTATAATTAAGCTATTATTCATTAGAAAAATTTAGTAGAACAATGTCTTGTGAAACTCGTTCAATTTGTTCAAATATTCTGATTTTTAAATATTTATTATTGTTCTACCCCTTATTTTTTTATTATTAAAATTTTTATTTTATAAATTAATATAGAGTTTTAGGTTGTGTATGACAAGTACATGATACTTTTATGAGAAAGAAACAACAATATTTTCATTCAATATTATAAATGTGATTAATATTTAAAAGTATATTTAGTATTTTGAATATGGCGAATCATCTTATCTTGGAAAGTTATTTGTATTATTTTTTATTAGTAAAGTTGTAAATTTGCGAGTGAATATTATTTATAGTAACGCAACTTTGTTGCGCGTAAAGTTGCGTTGAATTTTAATTTGTTTGTGATTGCGACAAGATGAATCGCTGATAATTCAAAAATTATCGTTTCATATGGAAACTGTAAGTTCATTAAGTATCATGCAACGTTAAAAATCCAATAGTAATTTCTGAGAAAGTAGAATTCCTGTCGCGCCCAGAAATTCTTTATTATGTTAAAAAAAAACAGATGGAATTTATTTAAGCCACAAAATATCAAATCAATATTAATTTAAAAGTCAATAAACGAAATAAAGTGAAATAACATATCTTTTTGTTCTATATCAATTAATACATTTTGATTGGAATTTCATCTATAGAATGGAAAAAAACTGTAAAATATCATTTACAATATAAATATAAACTGCGGAATGGAAATTGGGAAAAAAAAAACGTTGTAAAAATTAAGAATTCTATAATAAATAATAGATTGTAAAAAAATGTTCTCAATCGCTCGTCTAAATTTTAAATAAAATTAATTATTTTTTCAGCCTTTATTATTTATTATTCTAGCATTTAATCAGAAAATACAACTGATTTGCCAACACTTCTTGCTTCTTGAAACTAATGCTTAATTCGATCAAAGAGGAATTTCTTTGTGAGCGTGCTTTTGCTATTGTGTACTTAGCAGCCACTGTCCATCTCTCTCTCTCTTTATGTGTGTCTCTCTCTCTCGCAATGTCTCTGGTTTGTTCGAGCAGTTGTGTAGCTGTACGTCGCTTCTGGCGTGCAATAAAATTGATAATCATCGAAAATGTAATTACGCGCGTAGGCATCTGACGCCGAGCTCTGACCCTTCCTCGCTCTCTCTCTCACTCACTATCTATTTATCTATCTATCTATCTATCTCTATATCTCCAGCTCTCTCTCACTCTGTCTAGTGGAGAGAGAGGTCTACGATTCCACCGAGGATACGCGTCCAACGCCATTATGTGTACAAGCCGAGTGGGGTGTACCGGTATACTCTATCTTGCCTCTCAGGAAAAA
>JAPYYT010002023.1:0-10000 GCA_030522565.1 Ceratosolen corneri
ATCTATCTATCTATCTATCTATCTATCTATCTATCTATCTATCTATCTATCTATCTATCTATCTATCTATCTATCTATCTACCTATCTATCTATCTATCAATTTATCTCTCTCTCTCTCTCTCTCTCTCTCTCTCTCTCTCTATTTAATGCAAGTCGCCGGCACTCTCTGTAGAGTACTACGGCTACTATCCAAAAGGACGCAAGCGAATTCCGCGCAACGGCGCGCGCGTGTATTTCCGTACGTGCGCGCGCGTGCATCTGTTGGCCAGCGATCGGCGCACGGTGCTACACTCAATGGCTGCTCCTTTTTCTTTCTCGCGCCAGAATCTGCGCGACGCTTTCATCGCGGTGGCGCGACTCGGCTCTTTAAGCGCGGGTCGCGTTAATGAACGACTCGATCATCGTCGCTGTGGTGGTTGTCGCAGCTACGCTTCGAGCAAAGACTATGCGCATACTTAAATATATTGCTAAAGTGGGGGAAGTCATGTTGTTGCTTTGTGTTGAACGGCTGATTCAATTTTACAGATTATCGTTAAAGCTGTCGAGTTTCGTTAAAGCGTACATGTACGCAGTTATTACCTTTAATGTATATGTAGAAGCTTGCGCTCGACTTAGCTAGATATTTTCATGAACTTGCCCTCGAGTTCTAATAGCTAATTTAATACTGTTCGTTAAATAATCGATGAGTGATTGAAGCCTTTTAGTCGAATATCCAGTTTATCCTGCAATGCTTATTTTATTTGAGTTCCTTATTAATAAATCAGACATTCGAAGCCTTTACTTTGCATATATTTATATAGAATTAGAACGTAATCTGCAGTATTTAAAATTATTTGATCAACAAATATTTGAAAGAAATATTGTTATATCTATATACATATATATATATATATATATATATATTAAACGACTATGTGAAATAGATGTTTGAAATTTTAAAAGTGTTATATTTCAAAATAAAACAAATGGGCATTCCGAAAATTAATAAGTAGATAACAATTCACATTCTCCGTGCCAAAATTCATCAATCTTACCATTTAAAATGTTTACTTTTATTAAATCAAGTATTACAGAATATGTACTTAAATAATAGAATAAAAATTGTTGTTAAAAATATCGTATTTCTAATGTTTACAGACTTAATGCCGTGTACAACATGCACATCAAGAATGAAACTGAAACTTCCCTGAATAAGATCCGAAAGTAAACGTGGTCATCAGCGCGATAATAAGTTATCGATTAGTTTAAACAGAAAAATAAACACGAATCTTCTGTTCGCGCCATCGGTCATAACAAATTATAGCAACTCCTCTTGAAAATCAATAACTATGTAATGATTCCCAACACTTACACGTATCATTCATTGAAATTTAATTACTATGTGAATCTGAGCTATTCTACAGAACAGAACCGAAATTATACCAAATTAACTTTGACAAATTATGTCAATTTTTATGTGAATAGATAAACATTTTTGAATATACATTTATGAAATACACATTGTGGCCAATTTAGAGTTTCGCTTACTAATTTAGCTCAGCGCTAATTATAAATTATTTTTTAAATAAAAGCCAAGTACAAATAATTTCCAAATATACTGTATAATTTTATAATTATAAATAAGTCAAATTTTTTAGATTTATTTTAAATAAATTAGATTAAAAATTTTAATTAATATTTACGTGGTAAATGCATATTTAAATATTACGCCATAAATTTAAATAAAATGACTTACTCATCATTACGTATTTAGTGTGGTCATAATTCAACAATTTTAATATTTTCTTTTAATATGTATAATGCGTAAAAATGTAATAAGCCTGTTATTTAAGTATTTGTGAAATTACAAGTCAGGTTGAACATAGTTTTATTAATAATTACAAGACTCGTCATTTCTGGAAGCGATCGTGAGAAATCCTTATAAATTCAAGCTTCTCTGGTTTCATGAATTGAAAAAATTAATTTTTTTTCATTGTTGGCTAGTGCATACTCGCATGAGAAATGGTAGGGAATAGAAATGAAAGAAAAAGAAAAATTAACAACTTGTCATTAAGTCAAAACAGCTCGAAAATAATTTCATGTGTGCAACGTTCCTGCAAACATTTTCATTACTACCAGGAAAAAAAACGCATCGTAAAAAGAGCTGCATTGCAATTTTTCCACAAATCGTAACTAGATCGATGACCCTCTTCCTTCTTCTCACTAAGTCTCTCTCTCTTTTAGACTGATCTTTTGGGTGCAAGCAGTCTAATTCCTCGGAAGACCAGACGTTTATCCTCCGTCTTCCGTCTCTCTCTCTCTCTCTCTCTCTCTCTCTCTCTCTCTCTCTCTCTTACACGCGCTTTCTTTCTCGCTCCGCATCGTGGGTGTGAAGTTCGCGCGCGCGCGCGCGCGTCATGTCAACGGAACACACACTGTGTACACGCTTACGCGATGAATACGTCGAGTGTATAAAGACGTCTGGAGCGAAGATTTGTGTATACAGACTGCGGAATTGTAAGTTCCGCGAGTGCTATCGAAATTTTAGCACCAGTAAAGAGTATTATCGATAATACTGAGGTTTGTAATTTATTATACGAAAATTACAGAATTAATAAAGACGTCTGACTTTATTTATATTCATCAATTAGTGTAATAATAGAGTGAAGTTGTAACATTTTTATAAGTAAATTTTTAATACTTTTACTTTCTAATTTTTACGCGAATAGTTTTTCTTCTTGTGTTCGAATATCTATTTATTATATAATATCCAGCAAAAGATTATTTTTTAATGCTTGAGGATCTATTATTAAATGAATGTATGTATTCAATAACAATATCAATATAATTAACATTATTATTACCACTGGCAATAATACTACTGTTATTACTACTGGCATTTTGCTTAAATAAAATTTATTCGATAATCGACTACTAGATTACGTCTTTCTATATTTACATGTATGCAACTATGTAATGTATTTATCAGCGTGTTTAGTGAATTGAGCATTCGTTGCTAAGTAAAACAGATTCCGGTTGTACGTGCGCTAAAATGTAAAAGTGTTACAAGAGTTAAAAGTGTTATCAATAATAATGATTAACTTCAATTAATAAGTAATAATATGTAATTTAAACTTAATATATACAATTGTAACTTCAAAAACATACAACACTCATTTTCTTGTCATGCTTCAATTGTAAAAAATATAAATTAACAATTATTTACTTACATTGAAGAGATAGATTTATTGATTTTTTATTTATCAAAGTGATTGAATCAATGCATTTTTACTTAAATGAAAAAAAGAGTTCATCTGTGCACAAATCGTAAGCAATAATGTTCATCGATTTAAATGTTGAAACTTACTGAAAGGCTCTTTTTTATAAGTAATATCAAAGTGCAGGGGTATATGCATAATAATATGTAGATTAGCAAATGCTCGCCCCCAAATAAGATTGTAATATAGTATCGTGGCGATGTATATAACGAAGTTCCTCTAGCACTTTTATCGCTTATGTGCTTCTCTATCTGTCTCTTATATACAAACGTCGTCTCACTCGCGGTTGTCTTGCTCATCTTCGTCTTCTTCTTCATCGTGCTCGTCCACACTGTCGGAGTCGACGTCGTTGTTGTCGTTTCCTCTTCCTTCGCTACTGGTTGCGGCGGCGGCGGTGGTGTCGGCAGCAGCAATAGCGGCGGTGTAAGAAGTAAGAGAGCAAGAGAGTAAGAAGCTCGGCCCTCGGCCGGTGTACCCCGAAATAGAATTTCGAAATAGATCCAATATTTTCGTCGTCTCGCATTTACGCCACCTTGCCTGCCGGCCGCCGCCGCCACCGCCGCCGCCGCCGCAGCGTTACCGTCGCCGCTGCTACCGCCGCCCTCGTCGTCGTCGTCGTCGTCGTCGTCGTCGTCGTCGTTCAAAGAGAAAAGCAAAGATACTTACTTAAAAAAGGCGACAGCAGCAGGCCGTAGAGTGGTGAAGGGGAGAGACGGAAAAGTCTCTGCGAGTCTTCCCTTCGCCGTTTACCGAAGGAAATGTACCTCCGCCGTTCATTTCTCATCTCTCTCTCTCTCTCTCTCTCTCTCACTGTTGAGCAAGTGAATATTAGTCGAAGAGAATATGCTTTTGCGCACGTGTGCGGGAAAAAATGATAGAGAGAGAGTCAGTAAAGTATATAGACGTAGATTTGGGTTTAATATGTGCGCATCAGATTAAGAAGAAAATTCCAATTGCCAATTTATATTGTATGAATAAGGAGAAAATTTTTGTGATGACTCGTTTTTTCATTTATTTATTGTCACTGGACGAATTGTATGCGCCTAATCTAAGAAGTTCTATTAAGCTATTTTTTCATTTAGTTCTATAATTAGAAGAAATATTTATGTACCTCTATTTTAGAATGAGTTTCTCAATTTTGAGCATAAAAATTATTTTTCAATAAATAATATTAACGAATAAAATTATAGATTTTTGTGCTCTATGTAGAAAATTTATTTGATTTAACAATAAAACTTCTTAAAAAATTGCTGTTTTTAATTTAAAAAAACTTTCAGTGAAGTACGTTTTCATTATAAAATTGTAATGAAATTAGAACCTAATAACGGAGAAGTATTGCATAATTATTTTACAAAATATATACATGAATATTTCGTAGAATTTTATTAAATTAAAAAAAAAAACTTTTCTTTATTATAACTTATTTATAGCATCATTACTTTTTAAAAAATATGAGCAAAAATTTATCAAAATAAGTATTTAATTTGACTTTTTGAATTAAGCACCATTTATTTCACAAATTTTCATTGCGTTAAGTTTAATTAATACATATACTTGAAAACAGTAAATAATAATTTTATATATTTATTAGCCTCAATATATTTTTTGACGATTAGTATGATAGAGACAATGAGGATGGCACGTAATCTTGAATCAGAAACTATGCGAAACGTATAATTCATAAAAGAATTAGTTCACACTAACAGTAGCGTGAAATTTTCACGAAATAGTAATAATAAAAAATTATATATTTAATATTCAATACAAATTAGATACACAGATTTATTAATATAGAAGCCTATAGTGATTACATATTGATTTTAATATGAGAATTGTAAGATAATATTCCTCGTGTCAATAATCTAATGTAAGTATAATATACTTTTACTCGCAAAGAAAGATTACTAGTGGGTACAATAATTACGGTCTAATAATCATTAGATGAACAAAACACAGGAACTTTGGTTGTTGATTTTTGACAAGAAGCGAATACATCAGCATGTACTGTGATTTTTCTAGAGACATAGATAGGGCACGAAAATGAACGTACAGCAAGCAATTATTTATTTCCTAAGGTTAAACCAGCCGATTTCAGTTACTTAACGTGCGATGTTCGTTTTCATCGGTGCAATCAACGCCGATACAATCTCACTTCGAGAAATTTAGAGTATAAAAAATCAGGGCAAAAAAGTCGTGCATTGGATGCTGAAAGCAAAAGAAGAAGACACCATGTTGAAGATGGTAGGGGAATTATAGTCGCAGCTCACAAGAGAAAGAGGAACACAGAAGACATGAGGGGGCTGGACGTTAAAAACGAGTTTGTTTTCTACGATTTTCTCACAACACAAACAAGGCAATGCTGGGCGCACGATAGATATGGTGTAGAATCATACTACGTAGCTATAGAAAGAGATATAGACGGCGCAACGAAGGGCGGGTGGGAAGAGAGGAGAGGAGGGTGGCAAAAGACACCATATAAACACCGCGAGCCAACAGTTCCCTGAGTCCTAAGCAGCGGCAGAATTCCGGTCGTAGCTGGCTTTAGCTACTTCTGACCTTATACGATAATACACTGCTATCATTGCAGCAGCAGCAGCAGCAGCAGCAGCAACAGCAGCAACAGTGGTGCTAGCAGGAGTTGCCGACGGTGATGACGTTGATGGTGACGACAACGACATTAACGACGATAACGAGGACAACATCGATGACGATGACAGTAGTGGCAGCATCAATATCGAGGTGACCGTTGCGGGGTAATTTAATACGAAAGAAAGTAAAAATAAAGGAAAAGCTGCTTAGGAAAGTTATTGCATGGAGTCTGACAGAGAAGAAAAAAATTCTTGGTAATCAAGGCAAGCGCACAAATATTTAATTCACAGGATAAAGCAAGGTTTCATCAACAATTGTTTTGAAGCAAATGAAGAGAAACAATTGCGAGTTTCATTCAAATTTAAAAACAGTTTTCAATCTAAATCGACAAAATTCGAATAATATCAATTTCCCTGTTTAACTTCTCTTACTTCTTTTACATATTATTATATCAAATTGTTATACACTTTTATATTTTTATTACTAATTGATTATCTTACTTTTTAAAAAATGTAATAAACCTATTAGATTGTATCCGAAATTGTAAATACAGTTTATATCTATTCATTAATTATTAATTTTAATAAATAATTTTATTAGTGTTTTACTATTTCACGTACTAAATCATATTAATAAAATTAGAATCAACACATTGCAAAAATATTATAAATTATTAGTAGTATAACATTCAAATAATTCATAATTATTATATAAATTAATGAGAATAATTTCATTAATTGAATTGAAATTCATTCATTTACAAGTGTATTTAAAATAAATCACGTACTATTTCAATTATTCATCCACTCTTGTTTTCTATCTATTAAATACGAAAATTATTATTTTGTGCTTAAATTGACCAAACCATATTAACGGTGTTAATTATGACGACTAACTAGCTCAAAGTGTATAATATAAAAGTGAACTGATATATTCAGGAAAATTGAATATTAAACACGTGACTATAAAACGCGGGTAGGCTAGAGAAGGAAAAAAGCTTTTGTTAAGTCCCAGACAATGTATACGCGCGCAAGTTATTCAAGCAGGGTATATCCACTTTGTTATTCTTGGCTTTTAATATATCATATTTCGCGAGACGCCGCCACCGCCACCTCCGACGACGACGACGACGACGACGACGACGACAACGAGTACGACGGTTAGGGGATTCATCCAGAGTCGTCGCGCAACCGTTTCTATTTTGTTTCTTTTTATCCCCTCCTCTTCTCATACTCTCATCGTTTTTTAATGAATCATGGAGAAATGAAATTAAAGAGTTTCACAGAGACGGAGAAGGCGTAATATTGGGCCAATAACTTACGCTGTGTTGTAACTACACATTTATACGAGCAGACCGGCGATCGCACGATACGCGTACTCTTTCTCCCCGGACGCGCTCGCGCGCTTGTCCAGAAATAAGATCGTCTTTTAACCTTCGCTAAATCGATATATATATATATATATATATATATATATATACATACGAGATTTGTGAATACTTAGAAGGTTCTTTTTCATTCGTTTCAATTCCTCTCTCTCTCCCTCTCTCTCCCTCTCTATGACTTTGTTATTCTCTTCGACTTCCAGGCGTAGCTTTATTCATGTCGATTAACTCGATTGAAAAACTTGAAAGATTCATAATAAATTAAGACATAAAATGTTTTGGTGATTTAATTTTTTTTTCTCCACAAAATTGACATATATTTTATTGTAATACTCACAGACTTGAGTATCTGTGTCACTCGTATAAATAGTAAAAATATATAAATTCGGTACTATAAGAGTTGTTTAATTTAAAGTATGATATAAAATAAATTAATTGAATAAAATAAATTATGAAGTAAAATGATGAAAATAAAATAATTTATTTTCATAATCATTACAACAAATGGAATAAAGATGTGTTAAAAATTATAGTTACTAATTTATGATAACTATCACTAAAATAAATATTTTTGCATCAGTTGAAATAACATATTCGTAAAAACTGATTGAAATATCAGGTTTAAACGAATTAAATCACTGATTTATATATCTGGAAACAAATTTTTCAGGTTCCATCCTACGGTAACAAGATCTTCAACAGTTGTATTCCTAATTCAATTAGAGATGAAACTGAAACATGATTTTACTGCAATTGCAAATAAATCAACTAATCCATAATCGTACCAAGGTCAATTATGATTTATTCAAGTGACGATTAAAAACTCTGAGACTAATTTCGAACGTCAAAATCGAATTCCTTGCGTTGATTATCTGAGTATTAATCGTTTTTGCGAAGTCCTTCAAGACAAAATGAGCATACCGCATGTGAAAAATACAAATTGAAAGTTCAAAAGATTAAAAGAATATGGAACTTTCCGCAGTTACTTTAAAATTAGATTTAAGTTTAAAAATCAATAAGAAGATATTATAAAAGAAAAAGTTTATTTGAAATGTCAGAAGAATCAAAAGATATAAAGGGGAAGCTTATTTAAAAGTAGTTAAATTAAATTGGTTTATATAAAATTGAATTTTTGTACGAAATATTGTTAAATGTGGTAATTTAATGCAAAATAATAAATTATCACTTTTCCATAAAATTTTAGTTTCTAATATGATATAGCGATTATATTATTTCAAATTTGTAAACACTTCGTAAATATTAACTTATATAATTATTAACAATATCAATATTCAAAAGAATTATTGGTTTATAAATATTTATTAGCAGATTCAATTACCATAGAACTTCGATATTTTTCATGATAAAATATTATATACGATAAAGCAGAAAAAGATAGCCCTGAAAATGTGTGTATATATATATATATATTAATTTATGATATAAGAAAGCAAAATTAGAAAAATTTCTCTCGCATTTTTTCATTTATACTGATTCCATATTCTGATTATATTAAAATTTTCGACAGAATTTCTTAAATACTAAATCTTACTTCAATATTCCTCTTAGTAAGTCCTATAATATTTACATTCATTTTGATGATTGGAATCGACTCGGAAGACAGCGGGTAAATCTTGTTTAAAACTTCTACCACGCATTTTGAATTCAGATCGGTATGAAATCGACATTTTCTGACTTACGAATTCATAAATCAGTCAGTGCAGGCTGACGACACCGCAAAGCTTGGGGTCGAAAGCACATAAAGCATGGAACAAGGGAAAAGACGGGGCGAACGTCGACTTCGACGCTCAGCAGTAGACATAAAGTGCGCACCCCCGTAGCGAAACTCACAAGAAGCGAGAACAAAGAGATAGCAATATCATCGCGGCTAACAGTCATAGACTTCGTCTTGTTTCCGTTTGAAGAATTTGAATCAGAGTCGAGCTTGCGGGGCTTGAGGTCGCCGCGCTAGCGGCTGTGCGCCTAGAAAAGAAATATATATGTTCGCACATTTTTGTGTGTGTGTGTGTGTGTGTGTGTGTGTGTTAGTGTGTGTGCGCGCGCGCGTATGTGTATGTATAAAGAGAGGGAGAGAGAGAGAGAGCGAGAGACCCATACGAGATCGTGACCGGCATCTACTTCGCAGGACTTCGGGGAAGCGACTTTCATGGAAGAAGCAAGAGCGGAGAACCTGCGAAGATTCGCTTAACGGATTATCTGCGTCTTGAGCGTCGCGCGAAGAGGGGCGTATACAGGAGGGAAAATGTATGTCCTAAAGGGTTTGAAAAGACGTGCGCATTTTCCTGACTCACGTATGCATATGTGCGTAATTCTTCAACTGTGTACGAAAGCACCTCTCTTTGTGTGTGCGTGCGTGCATAACATATGAGAGTTAATTTCTCCTTCTCGGAGTCCAGGATATACCATGAGAAGACGAGGAACGATAAAATTCATTTTGCAAAAACAATATTGCTTTATATAAAGACTAGATAGACTATTATATGTATATCTACTTGACTTTAAATTTTCTTTTCTTCGAGGCGTTTTGTGAAATGCCTGAATTATACAAGCTCTGGGTGACGTTTGAAATTAAAGGTAAAGCAGCTATTTGCTGTATATTCATCTTTAATATAAGTCCTATAACTATTATTTTAGGATAATTCAGATTCGTAATAAATGTATTGAGGATGAAAAATAATGTACACGCTATATCTATTTTCAACATAAATTTCAAATCAAACAGTATTTTGATTCCTTTTAACTGGTAAT
>JAPYYT010002023.1:15000-40046 GCA_030522565.1 Ceratosolen corneri
AAGTATTACAAATAGTTTCTCAAATTCATATTATTGTTATACATATATTAATTTACAATATTAATTAAAATATATTGACTCATTACTCAATTTATTGTATAATTCTCTTAAATCTAATTTTTATACATGACAATCTATAGTTTTTATAGGTGTAATATTTATATATACTATAGTGTTTTGTTATATATAATTTTCATTAAGATTGTATCTAAAAATAATAATAACAACGTTAATTTATCACCATGCACCGTAGAGTATTAATATTACTGTAAGTTAATTGTACAGGTGGGGCTATACTGTCAGACTACAAGAATGTGTGATGAAGCGCAATAATTGTTAAAAAATAACGAAGATGAAATCGATATCATACAAAGAAGTAGCATATTTTATGTAAAATTATGTATTGACATAATAGTTATTAGTTGAGTTGATATAACTCATTTTATGTGCAAAGCATAGTAGTCAATTATAATTTTATTACAGATATTTTCTTTACGCCATACCATTAGAATTGAGAAAAAATTATTTTCGTTAAAGATGAAATATATAGAATAAATATAATATATCATTTAAAATATTAAATAAATCGAATATTTATATTATTTTATTATTACCAACGACGGAAAATTATAAAAATTTCAATGTTTTTCTAGAACGTATTTGCACAAAAAAAACTTTTATCCTCAATTAAATTATAAATTTAACTTAACATATTTTAATAAGTATATCAGGCAATCAGTAAAACATAAGGAATTAATTAAAATACTCTATTCCATTAAATAAATAAACGAACATAATTAAATACTTCAATTTCGATCATATTTGCAAAACATTTCTTTTATACATATTATAATTTTTTTTTTTCTTCTATATTTATATATTACATTACACAAATTTATATATTACATGTCTTCATTCATATACACATATCGTAATATTTTTAATAGAATTACTCTATTTATAGAAATTAAATGAATTGGCTGTTAAAAAGGAGATTATATCAAAATAACTGAAGCTTAATGTACTGTGAATAAAGATAAAATTTAGTAGGAGATTAAACGTAGTTTCCAAGAGCATAAGAAACTTAACACCTACTTTAATTAAATCATATACAGTATAATGAGTAATCAACGGCTGCTTTTGGTTATTAAATTTTACTCGATCATCCATTCCGATAGTTCTCGACTTATACAAAATATGCATACGCCGATGTAAAATAAAGCACCAACCCCCCGGGGAAATATTTATCGTGTAAAGGTGAGCGGGAGCGCGCGCGCGCGCGAGTACGAATGCTTTAAATTGATCGCAAAATGCCTTCCAAGTTTAATCGCGTTTGTTTGCATCGTTCGCAATTGTCGTGCTCGCTTGGAAAATCCATTAATTAATGAGCATGAGGCGTAGGGCGGAAAGCCGTTTGGGAGATTAAAGCACAGGAAGATGCATTGTAAAGGCGGAGACCCGCCGAGAGATGGATTTGAATATAAACTGCAATGCGGTTTCGGGCGCTTTTTGTTGCTGGGACACGTGAAATGCACGACTCGGATCAAGTAAAGTCGAGCCCACGACGGGAATGAGAAAATAATGTTGCATTTAATACAGCTACTACTGCTTATGAATCATGTATAATGGATCAGTTACGAAGGGTGAATTGGGGGAGTGAAAGCCTAAGGTCCGTAAATTCATAGCGATCAAAATTGTGTGAGAATTCATCGATCGTTGTTCAATGATTATATTATTAAATTAATTTAATGATATAAAATCGAGCATTATTTTAATAATTATGGTAATGAGTTTGTAATTGTTTACGTTCGGTCGAATTCTTTTATAAAAATTCAGCTAATAATGAGGCGTAAGTAGTGAGAAATTTTTCACGTGTATCAAATTTGCATATTCGTGTTATGAATACACTTTTTTTTCTCAAATAACATAGGGACATACTGTTTGCATAAAATACACGATTTTTTTCTTAAATTAGCTTTGTCATTAAGTGAGGATGCCGATAAACGGCATAAAAATAAAAATTTATTTTTAATATTATAATAAATTGCTGCTATATTTCATAACACATTCTTACCATTTCTTATATTATTTTTAATTTTTCAAGCATAAACGTATCTCTAAAATGTCACGAAACTAAGTCATTCATCTTCATCATAATATATTTTTAATATTATGAAAATAATTTTAATAAAATTTACTTATTAAAAAGTGAGTTTAAAGTTATGTAAATTATTACATATTTGATTATGATTTTAAACATTTAAACGGCTGATTTAATTTTGTATAAGCAAAGCTGAATTATTGAAAACTAATATTATTTAGTAAGTGTACGGTGATTCAATTAGCCAGACTATTTCAAGCCCATTGACAAAAAACATTTAAAATGGACCTTAATTACGAATTTATGAACTGTCTAGTCTATGAAAAGTTGAGAAAATATAGTAATTTATTCATTAACTGATTCATTATCTTTATTCATTATCGATACAATCTGAAATAGAAATATAAATATAATAGAAAATAAATAAAGCAATACAATAAATATTTATATAATAATAAATATAATGTTTCCTAAATATTAATATTTATAACAAAAATAGTTTATTTGACATATTCTAATATGCCTGTCTGTATTAGGATAAAAGAAATATTTCAAAACAGTAACAATTTTTCGTGAAATAATGAAAAATATTTACGATTTGGCCCTAGGAAAATGAAAGAAATAACGATTAAATAAATGTACAAAAATAATTAACTCGATGGTTATTTTCATATTTTGCATTATTTTATATTATAATAAAATTAATATACTAACTTTGTGGGCATATAAAATTAAGAAATAAAATATAAATCTTAATAAACATAAAATATTATACTGGTTTAACTTTTAAATAAGTATTCAAGAACAAAAATTTTTATATTAATTAATGCATAATAATCTGGATAAATATGAAACACAAATATTAAATTTAATTATATGCATATCAATGCTATATTATTAAATAAGTTTATGTTCCCAGTTTTAATAATATATTAAATTAATCGTGATAATTATAATAAAAATGACGTTTTTAAGCAACAATCTTGAATGACATACTTGCAACGATAGAATTCTATGTCGAATTATATTATTACATAGATTGTAGTTCAATTTTCCAAAGTAGTTGAACATTTTTTAAAAGAAATTATTAAACTAATCCTATTAAACTGATGTAATAATTTTTTAAGTATTTCGTGTAATAGAATATATATATTGACTGATAATTTTCTTCAAGTTTCGATGCTGTTTATAATAAAAGACATACTTAAATTTGGCATTGAAATTAAACTTGAGTGATATTCTATTATTATTTATAAAGAAATTATTTATAAATGAACCTCATCAAAGTTGTTATCAATAATAATCTTTATTGTTAAATAGATGTTGTATAGTTAATACATAAATGTTAATATGTATTTTTATTTTTATTTAATCAAATTATCATTCCATCGACTTAATGCTTTCACTAAAATTTTTCGATAATATATTTTATGTTAAATTTTGAACTTTTGTGCTCTCAGGTTAATAATATTATAACGGAACTTTTATCACTATATTATTAATTTGTTATTTATAGTAATATGTATTATTATTTTTTTGTTTATAAAAATTTATACTTTTCGTAATATTTATTGAATCAATATAGTAATTATATTATTGTGGTGTAATTTAATACATATTAGATATTATTAGATAATACTTTTTTTAAGACAATATCTCTAACTTCTTTTAATTATGTATATTTCTATTCTTAACAGAAACTTTTAGGAATTACTATTGTATGAAATTGAATTGTATAAAACTTTCAGGATTGCGCATATTTATGTGATAAAATGAATGATAAAAGCTAAATCATTACCTTAGAAGAAGTTCTTTGTATTTATTAATCATTAATTGTTTTTGTTAGTAATTAGTTAATAGTTTCTGAGGAATATTTTTAAATTATAAACTACAATTATTATAATAAATTCATAACAATAATTTTAAATATAAGCATAATAACTATCATAAAATAAAAACCAATTTCTATAATTAGTATATTATTATATAGTTAATACATATATAATTAATTATATAATTAATAATCAGATTTTTTGGTCTTCAAGCTATAAATCATATTCTATAATAAATCTATATAAATAAATATCAGATGAATACTATATTCTATAAATAAGTATGAAATTCATTGTAAAACGGTAATCTGTATTTTGGTAAATATTTATAAGAATACTTTGAGTTTCTTACTTTTTGTACACGTAGCTTTAATATGTCACAGAATTAATTATCAATTAATTAATTACATTTTATATCAATGTCGAATGTTTCGTTTAATAATAATTACATGTGCAATTCATATTTAGAAATAAAATTACAATTGGCATTGGATTAAAATTTATTAAATGTAAAGTTATAAGTAAAATTATTAAAATGATTGAGACAGGAATTAATACAATTCACGATGATTTTGTTAAAACCATTATAGCTGTATATGCATTATTACTTGAAAACATTTGGACATATATCATTATGACCAAGTAATAGAATAATCTATAAAAATTATATGCCTTAATACGAATAACAATTATTCTATGTATACATTTAATTTGCTTCCTATAACTTTGTAAATTAGATGTAATTTCAGTAAAAATTAACAACTTGCTGTATTTTATATTCAAATACTTCTTAAGTCGTACTACTTTTATTGCATACATCGAATTTACCTTACTTATAAAATAATTAACTAATCATTCGAATGATAGAGTAGTCCAATTTCATTTAGAAAGAGATGAATAGATATCCAGCCTGGGCTGGTCCGTCCTACCAAGTTATTGAAAAACAAATGCCTCAACGCACATTCTGAATAAATCAGCATAAATTGCATTATTGATTTACTGTGTATGATGTTTCTGAAGAAAGAAGTAATTGGTAGAAAATATCTCGGTCAAAGGTTCGCATATTGTCTGTATTAAAAGTAAACCTTCATCATCACTGTCTGTTAAACTCGCAGATAGCGCGGGTAATTTTGATCGCACGGCGATTGCTCCTTGTTCTCACAACCGCCTCTACGGCGCAAATTTCACACCGGCACCAGGCAGTTATTTTCCACGCTTGTCGACGTCTCCTAAGACGGGAGGACACAACCTACTTAACCAAAAAGAGCGGAGCCGTGCATCGCACCTATTAGCACCTGCGTTGTCGCCACGGTTCCATAACTACTGGATTCACATGCGTGCCAGACAGGGGAAAAGGACGTCAGTGGTTTTGATCACAGTTAAATATCGGTAAGATCCGAGAATGGAACCACTGTTAACTGCGAGTGGAATAGTCCGTGCTTTTTGGCATATTTTCTTTACGAGTTGCCATTAGCACGGGCTCACATATGCGGGAGTAAGCGTTTTCATTATAAATTTTAACATATTGGTCATAATTTTGGAAAGTACAATGTGGTAAACATATTAATACACTTTCATTACATTCAATTCTGTTTACAGAGTAGATTATAAAAGCGATTATAATTATAGAATATAGTTTATAATTATGAAATTATAAAAAATTTATATAATTATAAAAAATTATATAAACACATAACGACTATATTTCAAAATCTAAATGAAAACATAATCATTGATAAATGACTTTCAATTATGTCAAAATAATTAAAATATGGTATTGAGAATTTCAATGGTAAGCTTCCTCTTTTACAGAACAGATAGATAGATGTTCTTTAATATTTCGTGAGTTTTAAGTAACGGGAAGTATGGTGTGAATTTTTTTTTTTTTTAAATTATTGCTATAATTTGAAAGGAAATTTAACAAATTTAGGAAAAGTTGATATAGAAGACCAGCATAACCGAATTTTATCTATGAAGTATTTGTCATGGAGAATTATTGGAGTAAATCAAATTCACAACAGTTCACGGAACATTCATATACATAATAAAATATCATTTGAATAATGCATATGAAAATTTATTCAGCAGCAAGCCAGCTGTGACCTATCGATTCGATGATGTATAACTACAAAATGTACACAATACCAGGAGCGTGAAAAATCCGCAGAGCTCAAGTACAGCAAAAGAGCAGATACAAAATTAAAGAGTGATCGAGTGAGTGAGTGAGAGAAGATAGATAGATAGATAGATAGATAGATAGATAGATAGATAGATAGATAGATAGATAGATAGATAGATAGATAGATAGATAGAGAGAGAGAGAGAGAGAAGAGAGAGAGAGAGAGAGAGAGAGAGAGAGAGAACAAGGGCCGATATGAGACCGGAGAAGGAAGTGGCTAGCGAGAGTTGAAAATGGTGATACAAAATGAAGAAGGGAATGATATGGAAACATAATGAAAGACGAAGAGACAGAGCGTCTGTTGGCTTACACTGTCTCCGGGTGTAGGAACATCCTCTCTCCTTCTCTTTCTCTTTTCGGTATATATAAGCCCAACGGCAGTAAGGACAGGTTTCCGATTAAGGCTTTATAATTGACATCTCGCCCTCTGCCCCGCCCGCTCCTTGGTCCCTCCTCGCGGTCGCGGCCCCGCGAGCTTAGTCACCGGCGTGCGACCGATGCCGAAGAATTGTTGCGCCGCTGGTATTTTACGCGCGGCGCGCCGCAACTGCACACTGCACACTGTGCACCGCGGATCAACGAACCGCCGGCTGTGCGCGTCGCGGCGCGGGAGATGCGCCGCGGCCGTCTCTATATCCGTCTTCGTTCTCTTTCGCATTCTCCTTGCGGCTCCCTCCCTCGCGACCCTCGATGCTCTGTCGGAGAGAGAGAGAGAGAGAGAGCGGCACTAAAGTTTCCTCGAATGCAACCGCTGAGCATCAGGCTCTCGTTCGCACCCGATTTCATTCGCCTATGCTTTCGTTATTAG
Organism: Ceratosolen corneri; assembly: GCA_030522565.1. Taxonomy (NCBI): domain Eukaryota; kingdom Metazoa; phylum Arthropoda; class Insecta; order Hymenoptera; family Agaonidae; genus Ceratosolen; species Ceratosolen corneri. The sequence goes on from JAPYYT010002023.1 coordinate 21,921, forward strand.
CACCGAGGATGAAATTGATCTTTATTCTCATTTGGTGGGCTTGTTTTTATGAAAATTTATAGATGTCTGGGAATAGTGGATAGCGGGAGGAAGCACGCGGTGCAAGTTATTACATATTGCAATCCTTTGAAATCAGCATCTCTTGTAGATGTCAATGGATTTGGAATTTGTCATTTTAGTGCTGAAAAAGTATAAACATTAAATTATGTTTTAAAATCGTTTGAATTCCATGCTTGATTTAAGATAAAAGAATGAAAATTTCTCTGCGACTTTTTTACTTGACTGCTCTTTAGTATCATCATGTCATAGGAAGGCAATACGGAAAAAGTTCGTTTAATATCTGGTAATCGATACTTTCAAAGAAATGGTATCTTTCATAATTTTATAATAAAGTAAAGACAATAATAACAATAATTTAAATGCTTGCGTCTTTTAAAAGTGAAAAAAGAGAAACGATTAAGAAAATTACGAACCAAATATTATGATCTCTGCATTCATGGTCGTTATTTTCACTTACTCAAGCATGTTTTTCTAAAATATAAAAAAAAAATTTCAGTTCTATAAGAATAAAATGCTTCTAAAAGATTTTCGAGAGAGAAATTGAAGAAAAATAGAGAATAATGTAGTGAATTAAGGGATAATTAATTAAGATAGCACTGTATTTCAATCAAGATCTAAGGATAATTAAATAATGCAGATTAGATAGGCGGAATGTGTAGATAAAAAGAAAATAAACGAAAAACGGATACGATTAAGTTAAGAAAACCGGAAATAAGAGATCATTAGGTAAACTAAAAGTAAGATGGAAAGATAATGTCAAATTAGACTTCAGTAATATAGAGCATGACCGACTGTTATAGATATATTTCACACAGCGGGAGAAAAATGACATTCTTGTGGTTAATGAATTCATAAAATTTTACATACGTAGCACGTAAAATAATGGTATTAAAATAAATTACAATTATCAGTGTTGATCAATGTTGTCTGCTCGACAACCCCTGTCAGTCTATCATAATTTGCTCGATCGGGCCAAATTAAATATTGTTTGCTAGTACTCTTGAGACATCTAAATTATTTGTTCACTAAATAAAATTGTATTCTTCATTTATATTAAATATATATTCAACCATATAACTACTAATACATAACTATTTAAATAAATGAATAAATTATAGATTCACGTCTTGATTTGTCTTGTTTAAAATTGAATTCAAACGAATATATAGTAGAATATAAAATGCATATTCATTATTTACTTCATAATTTTTTAATTACGAAGGTTCATATCGAAGAAATTTAATATAAATATGAAACAAATAAATTCCTGGGATAAAATGAATAACATAATTTAAAATACAATGTACGGAAAAATTACCTCCAAAAAGTGCTAGTTGAGCGATCTACGTACACACAATACATGAAATACATTTGCAATTGCTCGACTATTATACAACATCCTCTAAACACGTGTATTGGAACAGAGAAGATGAGAGAGAGAGAGAGAGAGAGAGAGAGACAGAGAGAGAGAGAGAGAGAGAGAGAGAGAGAGAGAGAGAGAGAGAGAGAATCAGTGCTTCGACGTTTGTCAGTATCTACTAAGTGTTCCAAAACATTAAGTCCCTCATTACGCGAAGCAAGTCGCCTAGGACCTCTGGGGATGACGACGACGCGCCGCGTCTTTCGATCCAACAATTCGCGCATACATACGTATAAATACCCACGTATGTGCTCGGGAACGCGAATGCGTAACATATATCGGGGAAACTCTAGGGAGGATTAACATTTCGATTTGTGAGCAAATTGACGAAGAAGCTACTCTCGTGAGGCGATGCATTTCCACGGTACACCGACTGATTTCGTGATGCACCTAGATTGTTAGTGGAATATGGTTTTAAGAGAAGCTAACAGCTTCTGCACAATATGCGGCTTCTTTATAATAAGCTTTCAAAGTATACAATAAAATAATTGACAATATTGTGGCTATTTTATTTCCCGCACAATGGCTTTTCTGGTCGTGTGCGTCTGCTGTCGTGCTTCTTACACGGCTTTTCGCATTTGCCTGAAGGTTCATTCCACAGAATTTCTCATTAAATGTTTTTTATCTATAGATTTGGCTGAATATAGTTGAAAAATACTTTATCATTTGTCCTTACTCTATACGCTGAAAGATCGCAAATATTGACATTGTAAAAATGTTTGAATATCTTATTATAAATGAATATACCGTAGCTTGAATTAAGGTACATGGATTTTAAATTGATTCAACTATTTTTTTATAATAATTTCTTGTAATGTAAGTAGGAGAAATATCAAAGGAAAATCACATGATAAATCATCGAGAAGACCAATTATATTATTATTATTATTATATTATATTAGTGTTATATTATTATTATATTATTATTATTATTACAAATATATTGTACACAGAGCCTTATGGGCTTTAGGTATATTTTTCACTTCCATATCTTTTTCTTTAAATCTATTGAATGTGGTTGATATATTTTTCCGAAGTCTATAATTTAGATCATTTATAATTTATTTTATTCACTATTATCACTATATAATACTGCATCTTTAATATATCTAATTTTTATTTAGTGTATGAAATTTATTCGACTTGAAATGAAATTTTTATGATTTATAAAATTATATTAAAGAAGTCATTTATTTAATATATGAGCATGTATAAAAGTGAAATATCACTAAATATAATAATGCTTTATATGCGAATTGATAAAGCATTTGAAATCTATCTAATTAAAAATACTAATATCGAATAATGATTAAAAAGTAACTTCAAAATATTCAATTAATATACATCCACATCACTTATGGAAATTATGGTATAATTCAGCATGTAAAGTATATAATCTACGTATTTAAAAATCATTAATCAATTTTTTCCTTGATACTTTATTAAAAACTTATATTATATAAAATCCATTGAAGTTGCGCATTAAGTTTTTAATATAAAACTTTGGAATAACAACTATATGATACTAAAATTTGTAAGCATTTTCTCTACATTGTTTCTTATAATATAAAACCTTAATATCTGATTAAATGAAAATACATTAGTCTTCTAGAGAAATATTTACAAACATTTGTACAATCTGAAAATATTACGAAAATTAAAACCACAACTAAAAGGTTTAAAAATCAATGAATGGCTTCAAATCAACAAGATGAAGCTGAAATTTTTCTTTTGCCTATTGCCTAACATTATCGTTAGTGGCCAAAAACTCTCTTCTATAAAATTTTAAATAAAACATGCCACTTTCTTCTCTCATATTGACTAAATAGAGTAGGAAGTGACGAACATCCGTTGAAATAGAGTCATTTCAGATTTTTATTTTATAATGATATTACGCATAAGCCCAATCAAGGAATCCCGAATATAATTCAGATTTTGGAGAATAATAACTATAAAATTTAAATATCAAGCGATAAAACTAGTATTCCTTCACAAAGTTAAATAAACCATGAACTTATAATTTGATTGTACCCCGTTGTAAGGTAAATAAACTAAGATAATAATGCTGTGAATTAAACTTTTATAGTAAGATCATTACAAAAATTTAAACAAAAATAAAACCTGCATTATACGAAAAAGTAAAAGTAAAATTTTTTACTCACTTAATATTACAAATAATATCATTATAAATAATAATGCAATCGAAGATCTTTACTTATACATTTAAGTCATTTTCAAATACCAATTCGCTTGATTTTATATTTTTAATATAATTCATGTTTTATATTCAAATTTTCTAATCTGTAGAAAATATTAAATAAAAAAATTGCATTTTTGTTCAGAAACCCACCAAGAAAGTTTTTTTTGTGTTGTACACAATATCTGCCAGAGCATGCGTAATAAACGCTATGATAGCTGCATTGCTGCATAAAATCTTATAATCTTTCTCTCCACGTATAGTTATACTCTTTTTCACAGAAGCTTTGTATCGCATATACGGTTTTGAATATTGAACTATACTGCAGCGGGGTTAACACGAATCACCAGTAGTAACGGGCGATGTTGGTGCGGCTCCTTATAAGAAATTTTATCAAACATTGTATATATACATACATAATTCAATATTCTTCATTGTCAAATTAAATTCACTTTAAATTCACTGTTAATTCATATTATAGCATTTGCATAAGCATAATAGATCTTATTTTAACTAGGCCATTATATAAATTTTATTATCATTTGAATAAATTGATTAAATTACGAGAATCGTAAATAATGAATACTATCGAGTTAAAAGTTAAATTTAAAATAACTATTAAAAGGATTGGATTTGAAAAAATTAAAGACATAAAATGCAATAATTACTTCATGAAATAGAAATCATAAGAGAGCAATAATGGTTCTGATTAATCATTTTTATATACATTGTTTTGAGATTAAATTATGCAGTAAAGTAACGAGAAAGTACCTTATTAATATATTAACATTAATATTTATTTAAGCAAACTGACTTTATTAGAATAATTTATAAATATTTTAATTAAAATTTTGCTTTTAAATTATAATCCGCTTTTGCGCTGTTTCATTTTATTTCGAGCAAAATTCAATGTTTTGTATTATTGTGCGTTCGTGCGCGAGTGCGGTGTACATTGTTCATTTTTAGCACTTGTATAATTAAATAATTATAATTATTTATATTATTCTAAGATCATATTATTAATTTAAATATGCAGTTTGATATATATATATATATATATATAATAAAAGATTCTTCGTTCGAAAAAAGGTTTTTATTTAGTCTAATATAAATTAATTTGCTATTTATTTTACAACTAGATTAACAGTTATAAAGCATAAATTTATCATGAACATTTTATACATCGTAAATTCTAACATTTATTGCCATATTAAAGTATTGAACGCATTCAGCTATTTATTATATAAATTAAGTACTTGTAAAATGTTTAGCTTTTTTTGTTAAGAATATTTGTGTAACAAATGATATTTTCGAAACCAGTTCGAAAGGTTCGAATTATATGTAAAGTGTATTCATGTAATTAAAATTAGTTCTTTAAATGAGTACAGTCCGCAAGCTTACACCATTATAATTTCTTTCTTCTATCAAAGATTATTATTATAATGTTCTTGAAGTAAATAGAAGGTACTTTTTTATGCAATATTTCAATCTATTGATAAATACGAGAAGAAGTGTGGACCTTCCACTCGACATGATACATACAGCAATCCTAAATATATGATTTTCTAAGTGAACAATAATCTCTGTACTTCGTCCTATCTTGGCAAGTTCAAACTATTCGAGTTAATTGTTTCGCCGAATGACCACAAGGCATTTCAAAGCTTATGAAACCACGTGGCACGATTAAACTAGATTCGAAGAATTGTACGACGCACTGCTCCTTTCAATTATCGGCCTGCCATCCTACCAATTCATTACGGTTGTCCGGCGACGCAGAGGCGTCAAAGATCGAAAGCTCCCGCAAGCGCGCGTCGCAAGTTCAATGGCGTTGTGACGAATCAAGGCCGAATCGCCGGGTCATAGAACAAAGTTTATTACTGTGCGGAGGCCTATAGTTGCGGCGCGACTTTATATAGCCGGACGAGCATTTGTGCAACGAACTTGAAGGATCGATGCGCACTGCCGGCCGTGCGAGCGATATTTTTCATCAAGCTGTGAGATTCAAATGGTAATTTCTAAGCCGACCATGAAAACTACATGCTTTCCGTACTTAGGCTTGTATGTAAGCGAGAAGTTAATACAAGTGAGTGCATAAGTGTTTCGTACATAAGTGTACAAAAAATATTTCATACATAAGTGTACAAAAAATATTGTGCTTCAAACGATGATTTTGGAGCTTTTTCCAATTGATGGGTCTTTATTTTTTTTTTTTTTACATTTTTTAAAATTACCTGGATCTATTATTGTGAGATAGGCTGAATTTTTTGCAAAGTATTAACTAATGCTTGCGTTAACGTACAGTTTAACGGATATTTCCGCATAGTTTTTGTGGTCGAATTTGGTGAATAGTTAAGCATTAATATATAGCGTCGGGTTTTAAACGAATAAATGCTATTTCTTTTATCTTGAAAGTTATTTGTTGTTTTTATTTTTCGGATATATTTAGTTATATACTACATCAGAATTAGAATCAGAGAATGTTTGATTCCTTTCTAATCTTGAATTTAGCATTTGAGATCAGAAATATATGGTAAATGAGGTAAATATTTGTATTAGCTAATAGTTTACAGGAAAAATAATTATTAAGTTAAAGCATTTAATAAGAAATACATTATTGTTTATAATTAAATTTTTTTTAATGATCTGTAGATGTAGAGCAGATATTTGTTTATTCAATAGATTTTACATAATGTTTCGTTAAATTATTGGGCTTATCTTTATTTGATCACATAATGTTGAAAAACTTAAAACAGTGTTTTATTTACTATGATAAAAATTGGCATCACTTCGACTATTCTATTCCTCTTCTACATCTATTTTAACCACAAAACTCCTGATAATAACCGAATACCTCAGATATTTGTTTAACGAATCTTCCAACTGTGTTAACAAATGTTGAAAAATTCTTCACGATGTTATCTACTGCATTAAACCACATTTATAATTATTAAAATAAATTGCACCCGAGTTAACATCATTTAAAAATATTTATTTTTAAGTTATTAAATATCATCTCATATAAAGGAATTGGTAAAGTATAAAACAATAAACATGTGATTTATTATACGATTGCATTTAATAATATTTACAGCTTAGGAATATTATATAACTCGGTTTTGAAAATGATAGCCACTAATAAATTAAAAATTTATGTACAATATTAACCAGAATTCTTATGCCGTTCTTCTCTATTATGCCAACAGCAATAAATAAATCTATTAAGAAATAATGATTTAGACTCATTTATAAGTTAACTCTTTTATGGTATTTAACTATATTATAATTATCGTTATTGTTGTTGAATTTGTTCTGCTTCCTATTATTATTATTATTATTGTTATTATTATTATTATTATTATTATTATTATTATTATTATTATTATTATTATTATTATTATTATTATTGTTGTTGTTGTTGTTGTTGTTGTTGTTGTTGTACTATGATTATTATATGTATCATCAACCTTCTAGTTGAAAGTTATTAAATTAATAAAATGCGAAGGTTGTCCGCATATTACTGTCAATACATTCTGACGTAAAGAATAAAGCTGATATTTCAAAGAAAATTAAATTTTATGGATAACAAACTAATGGATATTAAAAATAATCAGTCAACATTTTAGAATTCCATGTGTAAAGTCTTATTTTATAATTTGCTCGTGAGAATAATCGAATAAATTTATTGGAATTTTAATTGAAAAGGAGAGTAGTACATTAAATTTCAAAAGGAATATAATAGCAAATGTAGGCAAGTGTAGGTCCATAATTGAATAAACTAACCATCTTGCATACATCGTCATCTGGCAAATTGCTTTTCAACGACATTATCTCAATAGGCTAAGCGTCGGTTCTCAACATCTAATACAATACGAAAACTGAAGAATCTAGGCAATGCTTTTCCACAGTTCCGGCTAAAATTTATAATCTCGAATCATCCACACAGACTCTAGCTTTAAATAAAAATGTAAACTCACCGTAATCAGGACGAATGACGGCCTGCACGGCCTGTTCGTTTTTCTTACTTCGTATGACCGGCTCGCCGAGGATCGTGAAGTTCCTGGGTCCCACGCGGTTCACAAACACAAGATACACTTTACCCCTCTTGATATTAGCCCGCACTATACCGGCACTGAGAATGCCGCGTTCTCGCTGCTGTTGCTGCTGCTGCTGCTGCTGCTGCTGCTGATGATAATACTGCTGCTGTTGGTGTGGGTACTGCTGCTGCTGCTGCTGCTGCTGCTGCTGCTGGTAAATGTCACGACCACCTGTAAGCTCTTTGTTCGCGTAACTATCGTGTCCGCATATCGTCGATTTGCCCGGTACAGTTTTGTCACGAAAGTGTAGCCTAACGCTGTCATTCTTCTGTAGAGGCAGGAAGCCCGGTTGGCTCTTGTAAACTTGCTTAACTTCGAATGTGACTGCGTAGTTCGAGCCCGGCTTCCTCAACGATGACATACTACGCGCCTTACCCTCAAACACAGTCGGCGCCATGTACGCCCGATTGCCCACGTCCATGTCTGGGCACCAGTTCCTACCACGGCAATTACGGTTCCGACATCTTCGACGCTGCTCCCGTGGCGAATTCGTCCTTGTACGGTTCCGGGGTCGCTCCCATTGCTGTTGTTGTTGTTGCTGATGCTCGAGGGAGCGACCAGCTCGAGGCCGTTCCATCACGGTCTCGTTCACGTAACGACGGCCAACCTGCACAAGCTCTTCTTCTTGCTGGTAAGAGCTTCGCCCGCTACGACGTCCATTTGTCCCCTTACCCTCGTACGGCCCCAAGCCAAAGATCATCGATTTCCCGTAGTAGTAGTTTTCCTCGAAATACGCTACCGGGACCGGACTACGGGTCCTCCTCAAGGCGGTGCTAGTAACCGGTGGCGGGGGCGGTGACGGTGACTCGGACAACGCGAGCACTCCCAAACAGCCGCCCAAGACTCCGGCTACGAGCAGCGAGGGCCACATCGTCCTCGTCTTTCGGGACTCACCCTCAATCGGCACAAGCGATCCGCTCTGCGCCCCTCCCACCCCCGACGGCTGCGAGATCGAACCCTCGCAAAGCTCCTAAACTCTCGTTCGGGATATATCGCGTCTTTCCGTCACCGTTCACGAAGCGTCGCGGTGTGTGCGTCGACGACCCTGCTGATGACGCGCAGCTGATCTTGTCTTCCGGGGCCCCGGTCCGGGCCTCATTTTGCGCCGGCCCTTGTGGCCCCCTCAGCGCGGCCTTCCTTCCTGGATCTCTCGGCGGCCCCCTGCCACCGGATTGTCCCTCATGTCCACGTGGCCCGGCGAGTCCAGTACCTATCACTCACTCTGGCTCCTCCAGCGGCGATTCTTACCAATTATCGCCTCAACGCTGTATAATCGCTCAATCTCCTTGAGGTCCTACCCTACAGTCTTTGCAACCACCTTCGCAGGAAATGCGTTATTCAGTTGCAGATGGATCGGTGACTGCCGGAGTAACTGGGCTCAAACGCAGCCTCGAGAACGAGGGTCGACCTCTTTAGCGAATGAGGCCGCTGACTAAAATCGCGTGAGTAGGATTTCAGGCCGTGCTTACAGCACAAACCTTTCCTCCGGTAATCAACTATCTTCGTCTTTGTTGTCGTAGTCTTCTTGCCATGGGCTCGCCCCGGTAGCATTGTGTGTACCTTGCCCGGGCTAAGGCTCGTCTGATCGCGCTTCCTTGGGCTCCTAGCAAATTTGACTTTTGGGCGAGAATGACGGCAGTGACGGCAGAGGCTCCTACCTTTTCTTTCTCAATGGAATAACAATCATCATATTAAACTCGCACGTGGCGGAGCTTTAAACGTAGCCGTGGCGACGGCATTTTTAAATCGCCCGCGGAGGCGCGTCTCGGTTTAGCTCGGATAACCGGAGGTCGGAAAGAAAGAAGCCAAAGACGCTAAATGGTTGCGTGGACGGCCCGGGAAGGAGGCGGAGGCGCGTCGTGTCGCGTTATCGGCTCGCGGGCCACAAGGACAATCGTTAACCGGCGATTATAGGCAGCTGACTTGGAGCCTTCGTGCATCGGGCGAAAAGCTCAAGCGCGCGCGGCGGTTCAAATTAGACTGAGCGAGCAGCTCGCGCTCAGCCGAGACCGGCGAGTGCCTTCAGCGCCTAGCTGCGGTCCCCGCGGGAACTTATGCGCGCGCACTCACAGCGGCATACGCAACGACACGCCGCGGCACAAGGAGAGGAAGAGAGAGAGAGAGAGAGAGAGAGAGAGAGAGAGTACGTGTGCGTGTGCATGAGCATGTCCGTGTGTGTCAGAGAGAGAGAGAGAGAGAGAGAGAGAAAGAGGGATGCTCTTTCGAGTATTCGGGAGTACCATCAACTCGCCGTGGCTGCCATTCTGCCTCTCCTCTTCAGTCTTACAGTAGTGCACTCTCTCGCTCTATCTTTCCCGCTTTATTTCTCTCTGTGCTTCCCCGTAGTTCTATCACTCTCTTCCTCGCCCTTTCTTACTCTCATTCTCTTTTACACTCTCTTTCCCACTCTCTCGCTCTTTCTCTTACGGCCGCGCACACACGCAACCCCTCCCCCACTACGTCGACGAATGAGAGAGATGAAAGTCTAGACATAGAATGAAGACTACAGCAAAGCAGCCGCACTCTGCTCTTTTTTCTTTCTTTATTCTTCCTTCCTTCCTTCCTTCCTGTGCGGCCCGCGTATTGCCCTGTATGACTTTTTTCTTCTCCATCATTTTCTTCTTCTGCTCTTATTCACCTCTCATTTCATCCACATAGAGCTACGTCGTCGTCGTCGTCGTCGTCGTCGTCGTCGTCGGCGGCGGCGGCGGCGGCGGCGGCGGCCGTGATCCTTCACTGTTTATTCTTTTTTTCATTTCTATTTTACAGTACTTGCTTTATTACCTTTATCTTGTCTTCTTTCTCTACCACTCTTCTCATTCCTCTTTCGTCGAATACACACTACTCTTAGTTATTCGTTTAAGCTACTACGAAATAAGTGCGTGAAACTTATGATGCTTTGATAAAGAGTGCGAGAGTGAGAGCGACAGAGAGAGAGAGAGAGAGAGAGAGAGAGAGAGAGAGAGAGAGAAGATTAATAAATTGATATAAGTGCAAAAGAGAAGAAGAGTATTTATCTGATCAGGCTGTTGCGTGCTCGCACTTTCGTTGTCGATTCGAAGTTATTTTTTAACTGGCAAGTTTCATGTTTTAATTTTCCACTGGAGAAGGATGAGTAGTTATTATTATTTTTATATTAGTTATTATATTTATTATTAGTAGTTAAATATTAGTAGTTGTTTAATCCTGTGAGATTTGTGCTTTTAAAATTCTTCCATTGAAGTATCTGAACAGCTCGTATAAAGTAGAATTAATACTATCGTGGAAAAGTTACAGTGTTAGATTTTACAAACGAGCGATAGGTGTTGTTAAATTGCTAATTTGATGCGTAAAATTCTCTGCTGGTAAAAATCTTGGAAGCAACAATGATTGCAGATATGGCAAATACGATAACATTGTTTTTATAAACAAATTATTATTGTACGAAAATAATTTTTGAAGTTCTTGTGAACTCATGGGATTCATATTAAAATTAAGTAATATTTAATATTCTCTGAAACAAATAAGGTGCAATTTATCAGAATATAAGAAATTGCACACTTATTAAAATTAATATAATATTGCATAAATTAAGAGCAAAAAAAAATTAACATACATTTTTTATTTTTCTTTAAACATAATTTCTAATATCTCTGATAAATAACATTGCATATTATTATTGAATTTTTTATGGTAGAAGAGTTATATATGTATATATATTTACAAAATTATAATACTTGAAAAATTATTTTATATTTTACTTAATTAAAAGATTTTAATTATTGATCAATTTTAGAATATAATTCTATTATCTGAAACTTCTGGAAAATATAACATACTTATGTGGAATAAATATACATTAAATGTAAATAATTTCTAACACCTGTATTTAAGAGCGTACATATTAATTCATATTTATTCCATGAAACATTCTTTTTGCTAATTCCATTTACCAATCTTATAGCCTTAATTAATATTATGAATATATACTTTCTGTAAGTATAATATATAAAAATTATTCTAATAAAATAATAGTTATTATCAGTAATTATTAAATTCAGAAATACATCTTATCACTTTATATCATATCAAATTTATCTTTAAATTTTCAGAAGATACATTAAAGCATAAATTGATTTTTAATCATATTACATTTTCTATAATACAATACATCAAATATTAAGTTTCTCTTGTATTTAAAGTTTCCACAAGAAGAAATTATGTACATTAATACAATCGGGTATTTAAAAATATATAACTTTTAATTATTTCATTAAAGCTTTTTAACCTTATATTCCAGAAACTGTTTAACTGTTTTATAAATTATAGAATTATTAGTACATATATTTATTGTGTGTTTGTTATCTTCTACTAAAAACAGAATATTAAATCTATGTCCTATTTAATGAAATTGCCCTTTAATATACTACTTAAAATATTTTGTTGAAAGAAAGTACGTAATAAAAAAGTTGTGACTTCTGTAAGGATATTTTTAGTTGAGTTTTAAGCTCAGTCTAAGCTTCTTTCATTACTAACATGTGCGGAAAATCGTAAAACTCAAATACTAGAAAACGACGAGGCATAAAAAGAAGATTTTAAAAACTGAACTTCAAATGTTAAGTAACCTTGCTTTTATGTATAAATTGTTTGGATTTAATTAATAAAATAATTAAAATTGAATTATTTTGGAATAATTATTAGAATAGTTTTCGATAAAAACGTGTCTACAAGAATAGAATAATACATTCAATAACTATAAGAATGAATTAATTCATAAGGAAAATAATAACAGTACATTGATATTAATAAACCGAATGTATAAATACAAAAATAGAATATAGTATATACCTTTGAGTCCTAATTCTATAAATTAAAATCTCAGATTTATAAGAAAGCCAAAAGACGGATTTTCTTATGACAGAAAAATGTATTCCATTAGCGAATCAATTTATTACAAGTAGGGCAAATGATTTTTCTCTTATTTTATCTAATATATCGCTACTTAACGTAATTTCACATACTAATAGTATAAGATATGGAACAAGGTAAAACAAATTAAAAAATAACATAACAAATACATTTAAATAAAACAAAAAATTTAGTTATTTATATTTTATTTTAATATAATAATAAATAAATAATGAATAAACTATAATTTATCATAATTAATATTGCTTTCAATTTTCTTTTACTATAGGCCTTTATTGTTTTAAGTTTTATTATTTAATGGTCAAGGTAACAGATATATAATAATAAACATTAAACTTATAAATATTTTATATATATATATATATATATATATATATATATATATATATATATATAATATTTGTGTGTGTGTATAGATATAAATTCTCATGGAATACAAAATTTTAAGTATGCCATTTATATTTCGATGAAACTAATAAAGTGTATTCAGGTACAAACATAATGTTATTTTATAAATTAGAGAAAATATGTTCAAAATATATCAAGTTATATTTTATAAATAATAGCACTTTTACTAGTTTAAATTTTTACTAAAAAATAATTTCATCAAAATATAAGAATATTTAATTAACATAGGTATTTTATTTATAAGTTTGGAGTGAATGCAAAGTTTATATTCAATTAACAAGCCTCAACGTAAATCTTTATACAACTTAAACATTTAAATTGTCATCGCAGAATTTTAAAATACTTTATAATACATTTTCCAAGTTTTGTCCATTGATATTTCTAAATTAATTCTTTGTACACAGTATTTTAAATTAAATAGTTTTAATAAATAACTAGTTTTATCTTGGCTGAATAGGATGGAAAGATGGAAGATTTGTTCTAAAGTTTACACCACAAAAGGACATACGGAAACTTAGAGTGCGAATGAAAAGAAACAATCGACTCGTCGGCAATTAAGATGTAAGGGTCGACAGCAGAGGAAGAGAATGCACACACCTACACGTTGGCATGCATAAACACAAAAATATACACACGCATTTACGCATATGTTAATGCGCATCTACAGCATCGCTAACGGAGAAAAATATTCGACAGAGAGAGAGAGAGAGAGACAAGGAGATACGAGCGCTTTATATAAATTATGAAGCGATTTCAGAGTTCATCTGAAAAGAAGCCGGATTTGTTGGAAAGGTAAAGTGACCGAGATCCTCTCGTTCACACCCGGCGTAGGACGGACGTGCGTTCCTCACCCGCTATGGCCTCCCGTTGTGGAGATTTAAAAACGGTGCGGTAAAAGAGACAGTTTAGGCCCATTAGAAGGGTATTTATGGATTGCCTGGCAGGCGTGCGCACTACATCGTGTATATATACAGGCGCAAACCGGGAGCTGGTAAACACAGGAGGAGAAGTAGAATGAGAGAGAGAGAGAGACAGAGAGCGGCTGATTTTGTTTTTCCACTGTGCTTTTTTCGAATCATACGTACTGAATTCTGTGACGTGCTAATAGGAGATTTAATTTTTTTATTTTTACGTATGCTAAGCAAGCAATATAATTTTCATCTTTCTGCCTTTAATGACAGCTGAGTTTGTCTTTAGTTGAAGAAAGCTAAATCTTAGTTGTACACACTAATATATATCTTTTATATTATTTTCACTAATATCTTAAGTCACATGCACAAGTCCTTTTGAAGTACTAAAGAGTAAAATTGTGTTAAGCGACAAAACTAATTAAATAACTGCTGTGCACATAATATACACGTGCCAATGATTTTATTGAACTAATTTTCGTAATATTAATAGCACTTACATTTTAATAATTATTATTTTCCAATATATTTTTAATCTATTAGCTTATGTACCGGTGCAAATATTTCACGCAATTATTATGCTATGGGTTAATTATGAACCGGGTATGAGTATTATAAATTATTATATGAATATTCCCACATAAAACTATAAAATGTTAAATCGATATTACGTACATTATTAGTGAATGTGAAATATACTGTGTTAATAATATTAAAAACATGTTCACTATTATTTTTATATTATTTTATTTTTTAATAAGATTTATCAATATGTAAAATAAGATACTTTTGCATAGGAGGTTCATACTTAATTTCCTCTCCTTTCATCGTTAAATCCTGAAACAAGAACTTTACTATTAATAATTAATAGCATTTTGAATTGAACAAAACCTTACTTTCGATACTTTAAAAGACATATATTTACTTTAAATTAATTATTTATTAATACAATAAAAAAATTTTTTTAATGAGAAAACCAACACACTGTAGTTATAAGGATATTTAATTTATCATACAAATTTTATAATATATTTATGTAAAATATATATATATATATATATATATGTATATATAGATTATTTATCGTATCACCGAAAGTCTTTTAACCCCGGTTTTAATCAAATTTCTAAAAAGAAGGGCGGAAATAAATAAAGATATTATTTTTGACATACCGAAAATTTGGTGATTGCGCATTAACACTGTGTATACTCTCAGAAGCATTTGCAAAATGTATTCTTAGAAGCTGAAATTGAATGAGATTATTTTGTATCTCAAATTACACTGCATGAAAAGAAGAGACAGAGTATAAAGAGTGAGAAAGAGGATAAGATAACGAAAGAGGGAGGGAGTAACAACAACGGTATGGCAAAGACGCAAGGAATGAAGTAGGAATGACGTTCAGCCGACGCTCGTCTGCAAAAGCAATTCCTCCCTCTTCTCTCTCTCTCTCTCTCTCTCTCTCACTCTCTCTCTTTCTTTAATCCTAGCTCCCTCTCTGTTTTATCTCACCCTCTGTTTCTCTCTTCCACACTGTCGTTTATTCATGGATGTTGGCACGCGACTTACATTATGTATGTTAACCTAGACTCTCTTATATTTACGAAATTGCTACCACGGACGCCACTACCGAACGTGCATGACCGTGTTATGTACCCAGGATACGTCGATTAAATTTCATGAGGCAATGTACCGATCAATGACGAGTATGTTAATAATTGAGAGTCCAACGGATGTCAAATTACTTTGGGTACGGTTTTAAATTGGCTAACGTTTATAAGAAATGACATCGTTTTGGGTAAAAATATTGAGCAGCGGAGAGAGTTTAATTATTTCGTTCATAAATTTTTACAGTTGAATTTTAAATAATCACTTTACGAAAAGACATCATGGCAAAATATCTGAAATCAAATCGTATTTATCTAAATGGTTTTTCGCTATTTATTTAAAAGTGTCCTTTTCTTTGTACTTTATTAATAACTCTTATAACTATATAGTAATTTTCATTCAAATTCTATCAATAAGTTTCCTTATTTAGAGAAACACTTATTATGCGATCATTAAAATTATTAAGTAAATAATTTTTAACAAATGAAATGTTTAAATTTTATACTTTATTCATAGAATTTGTAAGTATAGTTGCATACTTATATCATTTTGCATTTATTTAATTGGCACTTCTATTACCAAATTTAAGCAATGCTTAAATTTTTAGTTACAATTCATAAATAATACTTTTGAATTGAAAAATGAAAATGTCCATACATTATTTATCTATAGACTTAGTAAAGCGTATTTGAAAAGATCAAAATTTTAAAAATTTCGAATGTTGACTAAAATGTAAGCAGTAATGGTTTATCAATGACAATAAATGTATATATTTGTTTGCATATATAAAATATGTTTTTTAATGTTTCAGACGAAAATAAAGTATCAACTGATAATTTTTCTAGGAGCTTGTTATTAGAATGAACAAATATTATTCTTCATTATTTATAATACGATATCCACGCAAAATAAGAGAAAGATAGAGAAGACGAGGCAGAAAGATAGAGAATACTGTTGTAAGTTATGAAGTAATTTATCTAAGGGCGTGTTATGTTTTCCATTTTAATTAATTTTTATTAAAGCCCATACATACACGGAGAGATATGGAACGTAGAATCGTGGAACTCATTTGAAGTTTGTAACACCGTTGCCACCAAAAGCGCAAAGTAGCGAAAAGCTATTCCGCGGTCGTTCACATTTCGTGAATGAAAAAGTGTTATACATCTATCAAAGGTTGATCAGACCCAAAAAAAGCATAAACGTTATCTTACATCTTCTGAAATTGGATCACATATGCAGGATAATGATCGAATAAATATAAACTCATGTAAGTATGGACATTCTTAAATCTCTGTTTATTTTTGAAAAGAAATAACAAATTCATTTGAACATGCTATTTATCATTTTGCACCGATAGTATATAGTGAGCGCATTTACAAAAGGATAAATGCTTCACTTAAAAGAAGTACAGCTTAAGCAACGATAATATTCTAAAAATATATTGACACATCGATTATAAAGCATCAGCTTTCCTAACAAAGATACATTACCATGAATTGCCTATTAATTAAGATTAACTAAAATAAGCTACAGTACAGCAAAAATTAATTCTATGCATAAAGAAAGTGATTAATCTTCAATCTTTCGATGTACGAGCTGTATGAGTCAAATTTTTAATCTTCAAATTTGTTATTTATGTTGTATGTATTTTAATGCCTACTCATCGCAATATCTTTTCCATGAATGAGTAAGAGTACATTTAATTGAAAGAGTGTCTGGAAGCTCGGTTTTCACTATTACATAGCCAAACATTTTCAGGACATGCACGCAAAAGTTGCTAGATATACTTTAATAACTGAAAAACCCTACCTCGGCATTTATATGCAAATAATAAGCGGTAAATAATGCGAATATATTAGTATATAAGCGAAGAAAGAGAGAGAGAGAGAGAGAGAGAGAGAGAGAGAGAGAGAGAGAGAGAGAGAGAAGTTCGCGAATATCAATAAGAAGTAGTTGTACCCTTCTATTTAGCCTTACGTGAAATTCCGAGCTTGAGGTAATATCCCGTAATGTAGAAAAGGAAGAAATCTCTGCTTCTCTTCGACATTACTACCATTCCCCTACTCGGTAATGCACAGGCTTTAGTGAGGCCACGAGATTCACAATATAATTCCTCCCCCCCCTTCCTACCAGTTCACCAACCCTGACAAATTGTACGTGCGTGGGAGGCTGCGACGACGACTACAACGACGACAAGCCTTGTGCTTTCTTCTTTCCTCGCCCTTTAATAAGGCACCTCCCATGCTGGCTTATTTTTCAACTTCCGGTCAAACGGGTCTTCTCTTGCGCTCATCTCTCCCGGCCGCAGATCCTAACAGGGATGCTATTGTGCGCACGAAGCACCTGGCACGCGCCGACTCCTGAGACGTCTTTATGTACTGCCGCCGCGCGCCCACTCCCTTCTATCCTCCGTCCCCTTCTTTTTCACGCTCCCTTTCTTCATCTCTCTCTTTCTCTCGAGCTCGCCCCCTCACCCGCTCTCACTCTCGCTCTCTCTCTCTCTCTCTCTCTCTCTCTCTCTCTCTC
>JAPYYT010002024.1:0-29007 GCA_030522565.1 Ceratosolen corneri
CCGGTTCTCGGTGAGCTCGACGAGTCGGCTGAGACGAGCCGGGAGCGCTTGGAGAAGGTGCGCCAGGTCCTCAGCGAGGTCCCACTCATCGACGGACACAACGATCTGCCCTGGAACATCCGGAACTTTGTGCACAACCAGCTGGCCGAGTTCGAGTTCGACACGGACCTGAGGCAGGTCGTGCCCTGGAGCAAGAGCGCCTGGAGCCAGACCGACCTGCCGAGGCTGAGGCAGGGCATGGTTGGCGGGCAGGTGAGGACTATTATTATCGAGTTGATGCTTAGTGCCTTGGGCGGCTGGTCGGTCAGCCTCGAGCTCCACTCCTAATTATGACTGATTCGCAGCAGCCGACAGATAGGACAGCGCTGTCAGGTTTGCCAGGTTCCGCGGGCTTAAATCGTGATTACGAGGGTAATTGGCGGCCGGGCGTGGGGGAGCGTGGGAACCTTTCTTACAGGCGGCCTTCATATTTAATGGGATCATCGGCGGGAATTGGGCTTTTGGTTTTTGGGAATTGAGGCCGGGAGATCGGAGCTGGTAATCGAGGGGACGATGCTTGGTTCAAGCACTCGAGCTGCGGCATCTAATTGTAGAGGAGGGAGGATCGGGTGCTTATCTACCGAGTTGTTATCGCGCCTCCTAAATGAGCTGCACTCGTAACGGAGAGCGTCGAGCGAGATTTACGATATGAATTATATGGCCAGGACGTTGAGGTATGGCGGATGGCGGGGGCGCATATGCATCGAGAGAAATAAAAGCTCGAAGCGGCCATTGTCGTATGCCGGGTCAGACTATCCAAACATCGGCGGGCTCACTCTCGCCATCAAAATAATGGACGATTTTCTATTTAGGAACGCGAATCTCATTTCCTTCTCAAAGCAAAGATAATGCAGCGCACAAAGGGTCCCTTGTTTTTCCAAGGCGCTCGTTCTGCTTTAATTAGATAACCGAACTAGCGCAAGACCATTTGCTCCCCGATGTGAATTATTCAATGAGCTCGCTATTTCTCTACATCTTTTTACATTTATCCTCTATCCTCTTTGGGCTTTTTACATTGCTGCGTTGCATTCGTATTAGTGGCATTTGAGCTTACGCGTGTTTACAACGGCCACTTGAATTACAGTAATAAATACACAATTATTTAACTCTCAGTTATGAATTTAAATGCACGCGGAATACTCGAAATGACTAATTAATAGTAATGATTCAAATGAAATTAATTAGACACATTCACAATGCCAACATTTTTAATTCGAAATTTTATTCGATTAATAAAGTGACGATATTAATGAATAATATTTTTGGCTTTGCATAATTATCTGGCTGTATGTATAGAATTGTGAATTTATAGTAAAATTAAAAGTGCCAAATACATGGAAATACGGTATTTTTTCTATATTTTTTCGCAAGTCAATGTGCGCTGGTAATATATTATTGCCGGACATTATCACGAAGGACAGAATAGGGCAAAGGGATCTATAATTAAACGCTTATTTCATTATTTATAAGTATTTATTAATGAAAAATTATGTTGCATTACGTATCGTAATATTTCGTGTGATGTGAAATTTTTAGGTTAAATGATAAGTACGGCAGAACTGTTAATTACGGGCACGCGTGAAATATTTATGATTTTCAAAAAAAAAATTCCAATATATACTAACAATAAATTAACATGAAGGGCAGAGGTGCTTAGGTGTATTCTTCTCATCTTGTTGTATTGATTCATTGAAAAGTCGCTAAATCGTTGAACTTGGAAGGCAATTGAATCTCTTTTAAAGACTTTTTCATAATCGCTCGATATGAATTCTCCTAATGCCGTACCTCTAGATTATCATATTACAACATATAGAGACGAAAGCCCACGCTATGTAAAATGTAACACTGACACTCGTGTATTGTCATTGGCGCTGATCAACCTGAAATCACCGATTCGTCAATGTTGCCGAATCACGTCATTTTCCCCACCTTTCGTGTTCGAGCGGAAAATGCGAACGAAAAAAAATAAAAAAACAAAAAAAAAACACGCATTATTCCTCATGAGTTTTAAAAACTGCTTAGTAATATAGACCATGACTTTGTTTCATGAAAAATTACTCTACTTCCGACCACTCTTAAAAGCGAAACTAATCTTGCCTTATGATACACTGGCCCCTAAATACGCTGCGAAACTTTTCAAAGAAACTTAAAACAAAAGCAAAAACAAATAAAGAGAAGGCCTTTGTGTATGTATGTCGTTCTATTTCAAAAAGGGTTAACTAGGTTTTTTATTATTTTTCCCGGCCCACTGTCTTCCCGCTGCAAGAAAGAGTTCGCTCGAACGATTTATCGTGATGATGGAGAGAGTTTATTGCTGTTTGAGTAGTCTCCTCACTTCCCCCGCTTGCCATCCCCCCACCCTCGCCGCCCCTCGCCTCCCACCCCATCCGGTCGCGCTAACTCTACTTGGCTGTGCCTTTGACTCTCTCTCTCTCTCTCTCTCTCTCTCTCTCTGTGTCTTTCTCTCTCACTTTCGTCGTCGTCGTCGTCGTCGTCGTCGTCGTCGTCGATGCTGTCGTTGTCGTCGATGTTGTATATATGAAAACATCAGTTATTTTCTTGTCTTTGTGCCAACTGGCGGATTGTAATCTGTTCTCTTGTGGATTCGACTTTGGCAAAAAGCGTGCAGTCGGAATTTTTCTGGAATTACACGATACCGCTTTGGGGGGAGGGGGAGGGGTGGGGAGAAGTAGGCGAGGGAGTGGGAAAAAAAAATTGATAAATCCGCGAGATGATGCACTTTTAGATTGAATTCTCTTTCATCTCCTTGTATTCAAATAAATAAGGAAAAACAGAAGAGTGAGATGTCCGTTGAGACAAGATTCATTGGATTTTATACACGAATGTGCTGCGACTTAAGGGAACATTTATTCTAATTTCACTCTTACTACGCATCCAATTTACCCCTTTATCACTCCAATTGAATACGCTATATTTAAAAATGGTGAACATTTGTTTAGCTAATTTCTTTTAGGCATTTGCATGTAAATTTTCGAAATCGGTAATTGTAAGTTTATAGCTTTTTGCAATAAAGTGCCACTTATATATTTGGAATGATTTATTTAGTAATTTCGTTAAATGATACATTTGATAGTTATGACCGTAAATATTTGATTAAATCTTAATGCATGAATTTTCTGTAACCATGATTATATCATTGTCAATTATATATTCTAAACGTTCGAATTTTGTTCTCACTTTGTTCTCTTTTAGATTTGAACTTTATCTTTCTTAAATATGTACGAATACTATATATTGTGCTATAAATCATACCTACAGAGTATATTAAAAGTTACAGTTCCATCCGTCGATTAAACTACATTGTACAACAATGGAAGAAAATGATTAACTCATGGTAATGGAAATTTGATCTCGAAAACTCGGTATATTCGGACAAAAAACACATTTATTAATACAGTTTATTATAACATCTATTTTATTTGATTGCTCTAGTTCGTTGCATCATTTATAATTTTTCCATAAAAACGGCCATTATTGCAAAACAAATCAGTAATAAAATAGTTGCTTTTATATTCTTTATAATAATATGCATGTAACTTCCGTTATCTTGTCTAAAGATATTTAAATCGTACATCCTAAATATTCTAAAATTTACTTGTAAAAAGAACGTGTACACAGCCTATACATCGAGTCATCCATATATCCGAATTCACTCTCGTACAAAATATATTTGTCTTTATTTATTGAGATTATAAAAATACTTTATCAATTGAGCCTTGCTAATATATTTAAATATGCAATGACGACATTAAAATTATTATCGGAAGTACAAGAGTCCAATCAAATGAAAAAAAAAAATCAATTTTATTTAAAGAAATGACAAAGTAATTAATCTTTTTTCTTTTGTCGATTAATAGTTACACATCATCCATTTTTGTAATAATTAAATAATCTATTATAAATGTAAGCATTTGGATACAAGATTTTAAATTTTGAATAATACCGATACAGATTTTTCATTTTATACGATTGGAAATCTTAAAAATAAAATAAATAACAAATGTACATAAAACGTAAAAGAACTTTTAGAATTTTCTAAACGAGCTAAGGTAACTTTACCAAAATTTATTTAAAAAAGTTTAATATATTTGATTCATTTTTAGTAGTGATAATCATTAACATAATTCAAACATAATATGAGCGATTAAACAAAGATTTCACTAATGCATTATAAATACTAAAATCATTTGCAATTTACTGAAAAGTTAAATGTTATAAAATAAGGGTATAAAAATAATTTTGAATATCCTCAGCGTAAAAATTAAATTTAAATAACATGTAGGTTATTTTATTTTTATCATATTATAATGTTTATTTTATTATTTCACGACAAATTAACGCCGTGCCAAATCTGATATTTATACATTTTTTCAATAAATCTGATTTATTATGCAACTCAATATTAATAATGTAATTATTTGTTTTAGAAAATTTAATCAATTAAAGCATTACGTGTTTTATAATCCAAGATATATATAATTGAGATAGATTTGCGTCTGAATATTTTAAACAAATAAATCAAAAGATTGAAAGTAAGTAACTTTTAACGTGAAAAGTTATTAAATGCTGGATACTTAGAGATGTAAACAAGTAGTGTAATGTTTTTTAAGTATCCAATGAAACTTAAATTTGATTCCTTTTTTCATTTTAATTATTTTTTATCTCTGAAAGTAATTTTAAAATAATTAAACGTTAATTAGAAAAATCTCGTTATATTTATATTCAGGTTTTTCTCTTTAATTTAATTAGTTGATATCAATATTAAGTAATATTCGCGTAAAAAGAAAAGGATAACGAACGCTTTGAAAACCTTAAAAATATTGAATGAAAAGTACTTGAAATCCTGTGTGCTATATAATATTAATTAAATTGGGAATTAAATAATATCTATTAATATTAACTAAAGTATTATTTAGATTTACCGTGTCAAAATTTTATCGATTGTAGATTAATTAAGATTCCATTTGTCCCTCAGTCATTGAGAGGGAAAATGGATAAATAAGCTATGTTTATAGTATGAAACGCCAATAAAATTGCATTTATTTGAAAGAATGTCATATGAGAACGGTGGCATTCGTAAATTTGTAATTTTAAAATTTATTTTAATACATCTAACGTAGTGAATACAAGAGAGCGGACAAGTAGTTTGATATAATAAATTCTTCATATTTGCTAAATAATGTTTTGAATGTGCAAATAAATTGAGAGCGACGTAGCTTCCAATTGGATATTGAAAGGGCATAAACTCTACTTCCAGATAAGTATTTATAAGCGTATTTGTAGGGCATGATATCCCCAAGCAAAAGTGCAAGAAGACCAAATGTATTTTGCAATTGAATGTTAGTTGAGGAAGCTGAGACTGTTTAAAGTTTGAATTTCACGACCATTGGTGAAAGAGAATTTAGTGGCGGTCAGCCATTAATTGAGTAACAGCTCTCTACACATGACGATGTTTTATTTGATTTGGCATTGAAGCAGGAACTGGAGTGCAAAATCAAATTCATTTGATTTAATGTGTTCCATCTAATTCAGCTCTAAACTTCTTAGTCTCGTGATCCCTGCGCGATAGTACGCCCCATTCGATTTATAATTTGCGACAGTTCGGCACCAATCCATTAGAACTCGCAATCCCACCTCTCCCCTCTCAATTTCTTATCGCGGTAATTCCAAAAGCCCGTCATACACCTATATATGTGCGTGTGAGTGTGAGTGAGTGCGAGCGGGTATGTATACACGAGGTGAAATGCCGTTGTCTGTTTTCAGTTTTGGGCAGCGTACGTGCCCTGCGAGTCCCAGCATCTCAACGCCGTGCAGATGACTCTGGAGCAGGTGGATCTAATTAAGAGGCTCATTGAAAAATACTCGCAGCACATGCAGTTCGCTACCTCCTCTAGAGGTAAGTTCACACCCGCGCACAGACGCCATATACGTGATACTTTTAACCGATGTGGCCTTGCATGTTGCGCTGTCTCCAAAGTGCTCTTAGTCTTGGCGATTCGCATAATTTGTCGAGTGTCGGTTGCCTTTTACCGGCGTCTTGAAAAAAAATAAAGGTCTCATGCTAATTTCATATAAGCAGACACAAGCCGAGCGTCCAAATTGTTATCTTAATCCGATGCAAATTTCCCAAGCACATTTTCGCAAATGTTGCATCTCTTTCATTGTCGGCGCGCTCTCGCTTGAAAAAGAATCTAATGGAGCTTACGAGGCAGCGCAAGTGCCGTGATGTTACAATTGCGTTATTTGGAAAGAAATTTGGAGGGGCCCGGAGATGCTCTGGAACAAACGATCGCTAATTCAGGCAGTACAAACAGATTAGTCGGAGGGAAAGAAAAACAGCCCCGCCACTCAAACATCTCATTAAAGAGTTAAAGTGCTGATTTGCGAGTCGAAAGTTAGTTTGCCTATAACTGAAAATATATACCGGGGGTGTATGAGGGAGGGGTTGAAGCCAAGTTCAGTTGATACCGAGTTGATCATAATCCCCGTTGTATAATTGATCCACTTGGTTTTTGATTTGCCAGAGTACCGAGTTCCCAGCTGCCTTACCCACCAATAAAACACTTTTTCTTTTACGACACTCGACTCACCTTTATGGATGCGATTTTTTCCTAAACCGCTGTAGGCTCTTATTTACCGGCAAATAGTAACAATGCTGCGACACCCGGCAATTCCCATAACAATCTCAAATTAATATTAAGAATTACCATACTGTGGATTGTTGAATTCTTATGGAAAATTTAATCGGAAATATGTGTTACTTTTATAATGAGGTCTCTTAGGTGCAGTTGGGCAAATTTTGTTTCGGTCCGCTTATCTTTATGAGAAGCTTATTAGAAATCATTCTGGGAATACCAAATATTAAGCATTTTAATCTAAGAGTGAACGTTGAAAAATTGACGAGAACGTGATTTGTGAAGCAATTGAACGGGCGCCAGTGCCTCTGTTTACATTTGCTAAAAATTCTCTAGAATAGTGCAATTATAGTTTGTAATCGAAATAATGCAACTATAGTTTGTAACCGAACCCATATGGTTTATCATTAGTTATCTTCTTTATCGATACATTTCTTAATTAAATTCTTTGTAATTATTATGCCAAGTTGGATCTGAGCTACTTATAAACGGCTCAAATATTGCATTCGTTAAAGACATTATGAAATATTAATTGTATCTAAACAAAAGTGCCTCGGTCAAATAATTTTGTGAAAAAATATTTGCCGTCTCGCTCTAAATTAATGGAAAATCGTGGGATGCAGCACGAATATTAGATTACCAGTCACTACTTATTCCCCTTATAAAGTAATTATTTTCATTCTTATTCCCACGCCATCTCGAAGAAGTAATATTTTAATAATTTCCCCACATTTGCAATCTAAACACATTCATAAAATACGTGGATTACCCTAATGCGAAAAATTATGAGCATCCATTTGGCGAACCACGAGGGATTTCGATGAGCGAAAATTTTTAGCATCATTTGACATTTAGATTCATGTATTTTCGACTTTAGATAAGTAAACCTAGAGTTTCCCAGCAAATACAATATTTATTGGATTTATAATGGCAGCCATTTCAGAACACGACGTAGACGTATAGATTTCTTGGAAGATTAATTATTTCATGGCAAAAGAATCATCCCATTTTTCATTATTTCGTATTCACAGCGCAAGTACACTTGAGCTATAGTCTTTTAAATAAATACCCATTGCGATATGCGAAATGGTATTATTACGAATATATAAAGTCTACCTGCACTATCCAAGAGGATTATCATAGTGACTAATATTTTATCATGTCACAGGCGATAAAGCAATTAAGTCTCGGACAACGAATCGCAATAACAATGGCGTTAATAATGGTTTTGCTAACGTCCGCGAATCTATAATACAACCTACAAGTTAGAGACTAATATTAGTGACATTAATAGGCCTTCACGATAATATATTACGAGCTCAATATAATCCTGGCACGAGGAGTACTTGATTTTTAAGATTAAGCAACAAAGTTTGCGAGCGAAGGCAGAAATCGATTGCTCCAATCATCATTTATTTCCAAAAAGTACATGCAAATTCCAGTCACGAGCAGCTTCCCGAAATATATATATATATACGTGTATAAGGCGCTTTCCAGCGATCAGCTTCGAGAGTTATCGCGTCGATTCTCGAGCTCACAAGGATTTATTCACACTCGTCCGCGGCCTCGAAGAAAGTAAAACGCCTTTCCCTCATCCCTAATCCCACTGTGTAATCGAGATCTTTAATTCCTCCTCGCGAGGATGAGGCCCGAAAGAACTGAAGGTCACCCGCAAGTGGAACGTATTTTTGCCTTCTTGTTATCCTGCGTTTTTAATTATTTTTTTTATCTAATCTCTGTGGGATCCATGATTAGTGCGCCGAGTCGAATGTAAAAGCCACAATTTCTTCTTAATGGGAATCTTTGGACTCTTTGAAGCTTGGAAAAATATTCCAATTTTTGTTTTGTTTTTGTTTTTTTTTAATATATGAGCCACGTTCGCTTTTATATCGCGCATTAGCATTCGAAATGTCCTGTAATTAGTTGTGCATACAAGTATTTGAATCTCTGAGAGCCTTGTAATGAAATTTTTATCATAGGCCTTAAGTCTTTGGGGGCAACGGATGATTAAAGCACATCGGCTCGGCGCTGAAATATCTTGCGATATTAAAGGAATTCATAGAAATCACATTATCGCATCGATTTTCAATGTTAGTTAAAAGTGCTTGAAAAGGAACGTTTAAAGGAGGCTGTCAATAAGTGGTACATGATTTGGCACCGGAAAACTCGCCTGAAATGTTAACATCTCTTAAGCACACATCTCATTAATATTTTATTCCTGCAACTTTTACGAGATGCTTCTTTGGATCATCATTTTCTGATAAAATGTAACAAGCTAGAGTAATTCATTGGCAAAATCATTTTCAATCATCTCCATATACGTGAATTCTGTTTTATTACTGCAGCGGACTCGTCATCCTTATTATAAAAGATTTTGACTGGCGCTGCTGTTTTCTAATACTAAACGAAGAACAATAGTTTTCTGCAATGACCATCCAACATATTGAACGCAATAATATAACATTCAACAATAAGAATGATTCTTTGCTGAAATTTAAGAGATTTTTCAAATTGAATAGTAATACCCTTTGAACATTAATGATTAAATGAAAATGTTTAGTAAAAAAATTATATGCCATTTTTTTAATTAATTGAAGGTTCACGTTTTCTTTGCTCTTTAATTACATTATATGAAATTGTATATTTGCAATTAACGTAATTTCCAACCAAGTAAATGCTGTAACGCCAACTAAAATATTCAAGCATTTCATTAATAATTGAAAAATAATAGAAAGCACCATCTAGCTTAATAATGAAACAATATAAGCATTTAAGCTTCGCTTAGATTCCAAAAATACATGTTAATACATTTTAAATGTAAAAATGTTAATTTATTTCAATTGTTAAGTAATTGTTAAGTATAGTTTGAGTATGTGTTTATTTGTTGTCAAAAGAACTTTGTTACTGTCAGTGTTTTTTATGTGGCCTATCGATAATGTTTATATACATGTTCTGTAATTCGTAATAAGATATTGTCAAGATAATATTTGTATGGAGATTTAATTACGTATGAAAATTTGTCTCTCGGCATAATTTATCTACCTAATGGTAATTTTCAATAATCCACTTGGAGCAGTAAATTAAAATTTGTTTTCCTTATTTTGCGTATAGTACAGTCGTTTGGTATTTATAAATGCTTAATTATATATATATACATCATAATCCTGTATAATCCAGGTATAAAGTTTCTCGTGAATTACAGCTGGCGAAAAGGAAAAGTAACAGTGGATAACATGATTTGGAAAATCTAGAAATTAACAAAGTGCCAAAGTGTCTGCTTTTTTTTTACATTGTTCCTGTGCTTACAAATATAGTTGTATTACATATATCCGAAGTGCATGAGCTCCCATCCGTACGAACGCGTACATCCGAAATGCTTAATGTGCTTTACAATTACTTTACAACAGAGTAAATTTTTTGTTAAATTTAAGCACAATAATGAGTATATTAACGAAATTTATAATAACTAGAAATCCCTTCGAGCATACAAAATCTGTACAAATAATAGATAATAAGAGTTTTCGAGATTAAGTGCCGAGAACAAAAATTTGAATTGACAAAGTCCGAGAAAAAAAATTGTTGACGATTGCTTCACGCAGATCACGTATAAAACCGATTTATATATAGTTTTTTTCTTTATGGCTATTCCGCCACTTTCTTTTACACGCGTGTCAATTTAAAATTTATCTTTATAAGCGCAATATTGGGATAATGAATATAAAAGGGAGGCAAGTGTCATTATTTAGATAAGCGAATTGAAATAAATTCTTTATGGGCGAGGAGACGTGTTTACGCACGTGACTTAAAAGTGTGGAGACGACGCCTTTACGGTTATGGCCAGAACCAACTGAATAAAAAGTCCGAGGCTGCAAACACCAAGTAGGCTAAGCGGTAACCTGCGACGATCCTCTCCACCTCCCCGCCCCCCCCGCGCTTTATGCACAACTCGACGTCTCTCTTTACAGTAGTGCCTGACAGAGGTAACATTGACAGCTACGCGCACGCGCCACTAATTGCCACCTTCAGGGCCTCGGCGACGTTGTAAAAAAGTACCTCGAGCGTTCGGGCTTATCGGCCATGCCAGTAAAGCAACGGCCAGCGATCATTACCAGGCGCAATGATATTATTGCAATGTTGACGATTGGCACAAGTGACTCGTTAACAATGGGCATTTGATTGACAGCCCAACTAGAAATTCACTTTATTGCGGCTTCTTTGCTGGGGATCTCGACTGGGCTGCCAAATGCACGGATGCGTGCGCCTTTGCGCGTGTAAGTAAATCAGGAGAAGCCCAACTCGCAAAACTGCACATTAACTCTTTATTAGTGGGATTAAGATTCTTTTTCTTATGCGCATCGATGAATTTTATCCATTGATTTTTTCTTTCTATGGAAAGAGTGTAGCTTCTTAAAGCAGACTTTGCCGCTAAGAAAAATGACGTGGGGGCTTAATATGTTGTTCGATATATTGCTTGCGAATTTATTGTTCTGGAGTTTTTTCACGTTGGCCCTTCACTTTTTACAAAATTGAAAGCCTTAGACGCTCGATGGCCCTTTCGATTAATCTATGCTTAATGAAATAGTTACGTCACTCTACTTTATCGAAATTTCAACGTTCACGAATACATCTATTAACATATTATTTAATCCTCGATGTATGTATGCGTGGCATTTAAACAATAATACGCGAATTATATATTATAAATGGAAATGCTTTTAAGGTAAATTAAATTCTTTTGGCGAATGACAAGTTATAACGTACCTTAATGTACAAACAATTATTCCAATGATTAAAGAGAATTAAAAGATTATTTATTTATCTCTTTAAAATTGCGAAAGCATCGTTGTTGTCTTTTTCTATTCTCTCATAATAAAGCCGAGCAAACTCAATAATGAAAAATGAAAGGACATTTATTTTAAAACAGTTTTGCATTCGTACAATTTGATCTTTCGTACTTCATCCATCTTATTTCATTAAACTGCGAGCACCGAGTTTTTTTTATGCCTTGAAACGTCATTGTTTAGTTTTGTTGTGTGTCCGGTAATATTTGGTTGTATTAATCATTCGAAAGAAGTTGGAGTTCCGGCGAGATCCTCCCCGACTTTTAGCATTTAATTTGTACTTTCTCATCTTTTTAACGGGCTGATTCACTTTTCGCAATTTTATGTAGCGTTTATAAATGGCCACAAGCAGATACATTGGTGTTGATCTTGTTGGGAGCATAGTCGACGAGTCAATTAGAGAGTTTTAAATAAAATGTTGACATAAGGAATGAATTGAGAAATTCACTCAATCCACTTATTCTAGATTCCTTTTATCTAATTTTTGTAAACGTTCTTATTGAACGAAACGCGCATATTGATTATTTTCATTTAACTGTGCGCTACTTTATTCCTGTTTTGCATCTGAAACTTTTCGTTTTTACGGATTTTCGAGCTTAAAGTCATATATTAAGGAGAAACGAAGTAATAGCGAGCTTTTGGTCTTAAAGAGTTTATACTGTGATTTCGAATTTCTCCGTATTTATGAGTTATATTTCGTAATAAAAATTGACCCAATTTGAAGTTTTCTCAAAGTAAGATAAAAAAAAAACATTGACCTTTTTAACTCGAAATAAGATAAAAGTGACTCTTTATATTCGACATAAAAATTTCAGATATGATGAATCTTTTATGGGACATTTATCACAAA
The DNA here is from genome assembly GCA_030522565.1 of Ceratosolen corneri. Lineage (NCBI taxonomy): Eukaryota > Metazoa > Arthropoda > Insecta > Hymenoptera > Agaonidae > Ceratosolen > Ceratosolen corneri. The sequence goes on from JAPYYT010002024.1 coordinate 12,387, forward strand.
TAGACAAATCTGTGGAGTGGCAAACGTTGGTCAGAGATTTTTCGTTCGAATAAACAGTCTGGACAGTTTAGATGTGAGAGCTTAATTGTGAAAATCTTCGCTTAAATGTGCATTAAATGAGAATCACATTTTTCGGAAATTTATTTGAAAATACGTTTGGCGCCAATCGTTTGCACTTGACGAAAAATTCGATCGCTAAAGAAGCGCAAATAATTAATGACTTTAGTGATGGGCAAAGTGATTGGTGCATCTTGATATAAACACTTGATAAAAGTTTATTAATTATTACGGCAGGAGGATTGTAATGAGGTGATGTATGAAGGCAAAAGGAACGGCGTGATTTTTATTTATTATCACAGATAGAAGTAAGAAATTGTAATTGTGACTTTAAATGATAATAGAATGCAGATTTAAAATATTCTTCCTAATTTTCGACGAACAGCACTACTATATTTAATGTATTTTTTTTTCTTTTTTATTTACATTATTACTAGCAAGCGGGTGTTTTAAAGTTTATTGATTTTCTTATTCTTCTTTTTCGTAGAAGTTACTCTCTTAAAAGAAAGTTATTTTTCGTGCAGAATATTCCATGAAAACTCACTGCAAAAGTCAGCCATCAAGAGGCATTTTTAATACAAAAAATGTGGAAGATATGATAAAATCTACTAATGCTACATTCATTCAACTTTTATGCGCGTCGGTAAATAATGCAAAGTTCTCCTTTCTTCGCATTTTTACGTTTGAATTATACTTACGCCATGACGATTTTGTATCGTAATTATATTCCCACACATATATATATATAATATTGTGTCGGTAATTATAATTTGATGTCCAATGCGACGTTAAAATGTACCGGATATGTTAAGGGAGACTAGTAGAGGAAAGTTTAAATGTTATTTACTTCGTTTTAAAACACTATTAACTTTAATACGAATGTAATGTCCTGATATGCGATAATTACACATGTAAATACGAGAGGAGTAAATATTTTAATTTATGGAATAACTTGTTTCTTACAATCAAATTCTTTGGTTCCCTTTTTCACAGCTTTGCAAAATATAATTACATTAACTATACTTTGCCAGCTTAAATCAATTTTTATATCAAAAAGACTCGAGGATAAATTGCTGGTAATAAATGCAGCGCTGCTCGCTTCAACTGAAACATACATTTCAACATTGAAAGTACACTTTTAAAGGAACTATTATTACGCGGTAATAATGTGCAATACTAGTGATTAATTAAATAGGTTTATGTCCTTTGACGCAAGCTTATTTGAAGAATCTACGAGAACATCGAAGAACAAACAAGGAATTTAATAAAGCAACGTTGCAAGTATAATCACGATAAAAGCGGCGGTACACTTTTTTTTTTTACTTTTTGTCAGTAAATGCCGCTTTCCCGGAACAACAAAAAGTTAAAAATAAGAATTAGTAAGAAGGCATGGTTAATGCATTTGCTAGGGAATGGCAAATTTAATTATTTTCTTCCTGCAAGCGAGACTGCCCAGTCTGTCAATACTTTTATCAATATAATTTCTAATGGCAATAAGTGCGCGTACGCGTGTACGTACAATGGGGAAGGAAAAACTTTGTTAATTATATGTTAGGTGCGGCCAATGTGTTACCAAGCCAAGAGATTTTCGATGCAATGAGTCGAAAGCAGAGGGAAATTATGAATAACGCGCTTTTCAAAGCGTAGAATATCATCGGCTCTGCTCTGCTTCCCTCCCATTCATTAAGCGAGCCAAAGAGATCAGGAGCGAAATGGAGGCGAGTTGAAGCGAATAGCCCAATAAGAATTGATTCAATTCCATTTATTGCGACAGACAGTCACGTATAATTAAAGGAGGTAGCGTTAATTAAGCCTGCACGCCCAATAAAGCGTCCATTTTTTTCTCTCTCTCTCTCTCTCGTGCACTTAGGCTTAGCGGAAATTGCGGGAAGCAAAGCTAAGCATTAAATACCCATTGGGAATGACTTCCGCGACAAAATCGACGATACTCTCGTCGACGGCTGCGGCGCTCCGTAAAAGTGAATTCCCAGCGAGCGCGAGAGCCGCGATCAATTAACCCAGATGTACCTGCTGGAAGGAGGCCGTGCAATCGCTGCCGAGCTGCCGAGGGGAGAGGTGGGGAGGGCGAGAAAAGCGACGAAAAGCCTCTCGTTCGAGAAATGAGGCGCGTGCGGGGAAAGAGGCGAGCGAGCTGCGGCGGCCGCGTCCTCGTTAATCGCGGCTCGTGGGGAACAAAAGCAACGAGTGCTGCCAATAGATCGTGTGGCACTCAGTCCACTCGCTGCAGATTCGCGCGCGCGCACTCGCCGTTAGCCGTGTGTGAATCTTTCCACGCGGTCGTTGCTCTCGTGGCTCCTTTGGCGAAACGAGGGCGGAGCACAAAACTTTCGACCTGGGGCACACGCGCCGTGTGCTCTACCTGATCGGGAGATAGGCTCGGGCGGAGGTGGGAGTCGACCTGAAAATACACTTGGCGATGATCTTCCAGGTAAACGGCGGCCGAGGGGCGGGGGGAGCAGGCGTGAAAGGCGAGCGCACGGGGATCGCGGCGGGGCCGTGAGCCCGGGCCCCCGAATCCCTCTGACCGAGAATATCTCTGAAATGTCCGCCGATTCTAGGGAGGCGAGGATGCCCGCGAGGAGCGAAACCGGACCCTCGGGCCTCTCTCGGACTCGCAACGGGCAAACGATTCGCCGGGCTTAAGGCGGCCGAGTCGGTGGGGCTTAGCTGGGCCCACTGCCCGACCCGAGTAATATACGCGGGCCCTGGCCCCTCGACTTTTACGACTGCTAAATAAATAGCTGCCAGACTGGATTGAGAATTAAGCATAAATAAATCGGCATTGTGCCTCCTCATAGAACGATCCTTATCTCCTCCGGCCTCTCGGCTGCTGCCTCTTCCCGTATATCGCGAGGCATCTGCGTATACGTAATGCGGAGAGCCACTGATCGATGGCCGCATCCCTCCGATCGATCCCCGCCGCCTTTCAATGCGATAATGCTGCTAAATTTGATTACACGCGGCATCCAGTTCATCGGGGAAGAATGCGTCTTTTGTCGTGGCGAGGTCGCTTCGCTCAATTATGACTCGTGTTGGACTCCTAGAGCAGGTGTTGCGTTAGCCACGCCGCTCCCCCCCTGCGCATAGAGCCGCGACAATTAATTATTTTCACTCGCGAAATTCCCCACTTCTTGGACAATTATTCACTTTTTTTGCGTACAACGAGGCAGCTATTTGAGGGTAATTGGCGGTGGCTTTTGAGAGGACTCGGGCTGTCGTCTGTCCACGTTATTACAGCTCCAGGATGAACATTGCGTATTGTTCATTGTTGATGGAGACGGGTTGAGAGATGAGAGAGGACGGGTGTTTGCCGATGTTATTGGCATATTTGCATAAGATCAGAGCAAAGTCTGATCTCTTTGGAGCCGAAAACGCGTGTGTTATATGCAGATTGGCTGTACTGGATTGCTGAAGGCCGCGTGAAAATTTGCTTGAAAATGCCGCACATAAAGAGGAACTCTGTTTGTACAAATATGAGTATAATTCTATTGCAGTTCTTTTGCAGCTTGATTTTTTCAAAGAGCGATGGTTGAAACATCGTTGGCCTACAATTATATTCATATAGAACATGAAAAACTGCAATTCTCATTCATTACATGCACACACACACACACACACACATATATGTATATACATTAAATTTAACAGATAGTGTTCTAGTATAGCGTGTTTAATATTGGCATAATAAACTGATTGATCATAATGATTTGACTATGTATATAAAAAAAAAAGGCGTTGGATATTCAGTTTGCAAGTGTTTCGCACAATTGAAATACGGTAATATTAAAATTTCAATTATTTCACATATTCATCGTCTCAGATCCCGTGGTTTTTATTGCCGTTGCTGAATTAATGAATTCGGATAGCGCAAATATTCGTCCTTTCTCTGAGAAACTGTCGACTTTCATATTATTATGATAAATTTGGAGTTTCTAATAAATGAAGAACTTCTTGCCGCGTCATTGCCGTCGCATTTATCTACACTAATACAATATCGTTTAAGTAATTACTGCATGACGAGAGAGAGAGAGAGAGCGAAAAAGTCCTTCTCTTTTGTCGTAGCCTCGAATGACGCACAATGAGCGAACGAGTTAGTTAATACGACATAAAAACGCCGAGTAAACTGCACTGCAATTTGACATCGAAATATCCAGCGCAATTAAACTCGAGTCCAAAGTATTTACATATATATTAATGGCTGAGGGCCGCCGAGAGAAGCCCGAGCCCCCACAATAGATGACAATGTACAAGAAGAAGACGCGCGCACACACACCCACACACACACACACACCGACATATATATATATCGAAAAGGAATCGTAAGTTGTAGCCCTCGATCGGCTCCGAATGCGCGATAAGAATCGTCGAGATTGCGCCAGCCGTACGCCTGAAAACCTCTTTCCCGACTTCCCGGCCGAGCCTAATTTTTCCTCTTGCTCGCACAGCGCCAACAACTCGAGCACGTAGCGTAATACACGCTCGTCTTGTCCAGATTCGACGGTAAATTGCTTCGTCGAAACAAACGGAGAAATCAAAGGACACGGACTCGCCGAGGGAGGGAACAAAGAAAGTCGCGGGGGCCCTTGCGTGTGTATACGGGCCGATAATGGAGCACAAAGAAAAATCGATTCCCTGTGAAAATCAATTCCGTTGGGGAGAGCGATTGCGCAGAAGGGGGGCCCCGGGGCGAGGGACGAGATAACAAAGTTCGCGATGGGGTTGCGCAAAATGAGCGAAAAGGCACGGAGGACGAGCTGGGAATACGAGTGCCAAACTCTCCTCCCTCCCGATAATCCCCACTAAACTCACTCTTTCCTTATCTACAATCTCTATTACACTCGCTCTTAAAAAACCTTACCGAAAACCTCCACCTCTCGCGAGCATCTCGGAATTCTCATTCGCGCGTAATCAGCGTAACACTCGTCGGCCCCTTGCCAAGGCCACAAAATCCATTCGATCTTAGCCGCGAGAAGCCCGACGATAAAGCGCTCGTTGCTAAATACTTCACCGCCCCCCCCCCCGGAAAACATGGCACGAGATTTTTATGCTGCGCTTCTCGCTTCGGCGCCCCGCTCCCTTAAGCACAAAGAGACTCTTTTACAAAGTAGCACCAACATATCGGTGAGTGATAAGAGGCTGCCTCGGCCAATCGGCCCTCCCCTCGATAATCATTGTCCTTGCCGAGGCTCAATGACACCTCGGGCCAGCTGACGGTAAGCCAAACTCCTCCCGACCCTTTCCTATAAATCCACGGCTCCGCTGCCAAGGGCATTGAGTCTGATGCGGACATTGGTTTCTCGGCCATAAGTCACGAGCTGCAATACCACGCGGACGTTCATTATGCGCAGATTGGACAGAGTTTGGGGGCGCTCCTGTCGTCGAGTTCTCGGGCCTCCGAGGCGAATTAATAAGGCCTCGGGGTGGGGAATGGAGCTTCACGCCTCGGCATAAGCATCGATCCAAGTGGCCGAGGTGCGCGAATGACTTGGCGATCCGAGGGGAGGCGATTCGCGGGGGTGGCGACGGGCGGACTGCGCAGAGGGTGCGTAGTAGCGAGCGGAACTGGGCCAGTGGGTCTGGTGCAGAGAGCTGGGGCATGGGCTCGGTGAGGTCGGCCTCGTGTCCGATTTGAGCCCGAGTGACGGGAGTAGGAGGGTTGCCCGGTAGGGAGGAGGAGGAGGAGGAGGAGGAGAAGACGGGATTGTAAAGTGGAGCTTTGGACGGGAGTCGGCTGTTTTTAATATGGGCCTCGGCTCGGCCTAACCTGCTTATTTGCGCCTGTGTGATAGGCTGTGTGGGCCCGGGTGGTACATTGTAAAATATTTTTAGAAGCTTCCATGCTGGGAACGGCGATTCTGTAATGCCATAAATTAATCACCTGTGGAGCTGTTGGGCTCTCCCTATGAAATGCGGGTATTGAGTTACATTTAACGGCTGCGTAGCGTAATAAGGCGACGCGAGATTTTAGATGTCCTCGTGCACCGGATAGCCGCGCGCGCGTAAAATATAGTCGACGACGAAAAATCGTAAATCGCGCTTGAAAGATTGTTCGCGTGCTCGGGGAGAAAAAAGGATCGATAAAAGTAATGATAATTGGGTTGGGACACGTTAAGGTTTATTTCAGTTGCTGGTTAATCGCTCTTAGAGCGAGGTGGAGATAATTTCAGCGATGCTTTTGAAAAACATTCGAGGCGAGGAATTAGTTTAGTCATGGTAATGTAGCGTTAGGTTCTATTAGTGTCTAAATTAAAGTGGGACTAGACTTTCCGTTATCGTCGTGTCAGTCCGAGCAAAGTATAAGAGTTACCGTTAAATTTGACGCTCCATTTCGAATTCATTGTTGCGAATTATGGATGAAATTTGGTGCCTCAAGTGCCTGTTGGTATTCCTTTTTAAGATGGCGGATGTAATGTGTGCTGGAGAGTCGTAGTGGAGTCGCTGCAAAATTAACTCGTTTCACGCAATATTTTCTCCACTTGTCTGCGGGAAATGCCCGCCACGGTTTTCTTCGGCGAGGATCTTTCCTTACGGACATTTCCCATGGGAGCTATCTCGTCCATGTAAATAAATATCATAAATTTATCCAGCACCATAACTTTTTCTATCATTCGTACTCCCTTGCTCGATTTGCATGGGATTTCTTAAATTTAGATTACTCCTAATAACGACCGGTGCTCTCACTATTAAACATTTATGTTTATGATATATTGAGCGGCATTGAGACAATTTGTCGATTAACCAAACATTTGCAAAAAAAAAAAACTACCCAATAAAATTTAATAAAGTTACAATTTTAAGAATTTGCCATCATTATTATTATCGTTGTTGCCGCTGCCGCTGCTGCTGTTGTTGTTATTGTTATTATGTACGCTGCTACGTTTCATTAAAAAAAAAGGTAGCTACAAAGAATCCATTGTATGTCGAGACATTCAAAAATAGCGTGCGAACTCGACCTATTGTACTGGTAATTAAATTTTATTTCTTACAAGCGCTTTAGCCTCGGCTTTTAGGCATAAGCAGTCACTGTTTCCTCGGCAAGCCAACAATTTTTACAACAAATACAATATCCACGCATAATACGTGACTGCCTCCACATATTTTGGCCCTCAGCGAAGTAAATTTGACCACTGATCGACACAAATCTTAAGTGCATACACTTTGCCAATCCAATAGTTAATATATAAGGCTTTACTTCAGATGCCATTCTGCCTAAATTCTTCGAAAGGGTTTCTTTTTCATTGATAATTAAAAAGAAATATATACATGTGTATATATATTTAATATAAATTATTGTAACTGATCGTTCGCTGTTGAGTTCCTTCAATCTCCGTTACGTTCCAAATCAAAATTCTGCATAAAATACGATAAGCGAGATGAAGAGTTGGAGTAAATGTAGGTAAAGGAGAGATCACATGTCACATAATAGTGCGTCGATTTAGCGGATAAATACAAGTAATTAAAAGTAAGTATAAAAATAATAGTGCGATACAAACTTTGCTGAAAAAATCCAATAAAAGCTTTCGTAAACGACAAAAAAACACTATTTAAAGAGCTCCAAGTTTTAACTTATTTATTAAGTTGTAGCGTAATTTATGTGTTACTTATTCTGACATAAATATATTAATCATACTCGGTTATTTAGTCAAGCTGCCTCCATTTATTATTATTATATATATATATATATATATATATATATATATATATATATGTGTGTGGAAGGTACGAGTTAAATGTATTATTGAGAGAAAGAAATTATATACTACAAAGCGCACGATTCACTGATAAAATTGTTTTTTATCACTGGATTAAAAATGTTTGGAGTGTTTTATATTTTTACTGAAAGTGCTTACGAAATATCGAACCACGTGCGCTCGGGGCCGATTAGAAATTTTCATAATTATTGTGCAACAGATAAATGTTTGCCGATCGAGAAATGCGCCTATAAACACCTTTCCAGGGTGCGACACGTTAGATAAATTCGGTAATAACGTGACCTTGGCCGCACGCTAAAATTGACACTTGGAGTCCGCACTGTTTATAATCCGCAAATATTTGTCATACGATCCCCTCGAGTAGCCTTAAAATGATAGAAATGACATAACGATGCGCATTTCAAGCCTATTGCGCAACACATTTTTATTTTTATATTTTCTTCTCATATTAATACATGCCAATGGCATCGCGCACAATACTAATATTTACTCGTCGACGCCTCGCTACTCAAGCCAATTTTTTTTTCCTTTCGGAATGGCCATTGTAAAATTAGGTAAAACTTTTAAGTACCGCGTATGCAACTATATATAAAACCTTTTTAAATGAAATATTTGGCCAGCTATTTCGGATCGCATCCTTGAACGCCTTATTTTTAAACTTTTTTATTCCTCTACGCCACTCTATCTCTCTTTCTCTCTCCCCACCCCAGCCCCCAGCCCGCCCACCTCCCTCCCTCCACCGCGCCGGCTAAGTGCTTATCTCACAAGTCGCGCATAAATGGGCCTCTCTTCTCTTTTTTTGCCTTCGTCGCAGTTCATGAGTTAATGTTATACGCGACACGCCTACCGCGCGCCAAACACGTCGGGCTCCTTATCGATGCTTATCACCGGAATTGCAATAACATTTTTCGGACCGAGAACTCGTGCGTCGAAGAGGTATTAACAATTGCCACGTTACTATCGCGCATTGTAGTGGCGTATCTCCCCCCACCCCCCGCTCTCTCTCTCTCTCTCTCCCAATCTCCCCCCCCCTCCCCCCCTCTCTCGCACTCTCTCCCAATCTATTGCCGTTTTTAACCATGGCATTATTCGGGAATTTGAAGAAATTGTGGGAGAAGAAAAGAACAAATATCGAGCCACTTTACGTACGATGCGTGGGAACAAAGAATTTACTTCGTTTGTGCAATAACTTCGCGGCTTAGCTTTCAAAAATTTGTCACATTGTGTAGCGCGCAATGTATTTTCGTATTGCGTACACCAGCTCGAATCATTCCAAATAGTCGCGTCTGTTGAGCAACAACAAAAAGAAGAGAAAAAAAAAAACGAACAACCAAACACTCGTATTGTACTCCCCAGTCTGCAATATGTACACACACACACATACACACGTACGCGAGCCTTTAATAAGGACATTGTCGTCTCTTAAAGAAAAATCTTGCCCGCAATATCCAATATCCAGACACATACTCGCCGAAGCCTGTCGTACTTAATTAACTCGTGCCCCTCCTGCCAACAAAAAATAGCTCTCCAAGGCATATCATCGGCCCTCTTCCGATCTCGATCTTCATGAACCCCTTAAATCTAGTGGCGAATAGTGACAAATAGAAAGGCCAACTCTCGAAGCGCGCTAAGAAGGTCAGGCACAGCTAATTGGACACATCTGGATCAGCGAGTCGCGCTCACCTTACGCGAGATCTTTTGAAAAGCCAGGCCGATTTCCCCACGAACAATCGAGCCATTTATTTTTGGCCTAATATCGTCTCGACTGCCCCCGCCCCTCTCGGCATTTAAAGCACTCGGCGGCAGTCGCCGAGTCCCGGCAACCGCCTCGGCCACGTAGCCCTCGCGAGCCAAGCCAATTGTCACGTGATCCCGGCAATTCGCGCCCGCCAAGTCAATTGGGAAGAAAAGCCAATATGGCCGGCATTTTTCACGGGCCTCTCGCCATCCGAGGCTGGAGTGGGTGTAAGAGCGCAGTGTAGAGGACGCGAGGAAGGTTAAAGTCGAGTGCGGGGCACGAGTTGTGATTCCATCGGCGATCGGCGCTTGTCTTGTCGAATCGATATGCCTCGTCTTTGATAAATATTGCTCGCTCGTACACGTATTTTATAAACCGTTCGTCATTGTTCATAAAAGTTTGTTGCCATTTGCATTATTCATGCTTTTACTACTCTTATGTAAGCCACTCGTCGAGTGACGTTCTCCTCTTCTCCGTTGCTCTTTTTCATGCGATTCCAATAAGCCATGCGACTCACTTGCTTACCGTTCTTAATTACAATATTAATGTCTGAAGGAGGGACGACGAGGTGTGCCAAGTGCGAAGAGGAAAAGTCCCACTTGATGTTTCGGGAAAGACGTCAGTCGTCACTCTAGAGATTTTGTACAATTCGTATAATTTGTATAGCCTTGGAGAAGGCAATTACGTGTGATTACTGCTATTAATATGAATATTAGATGCTGAAAAAGGTATTGCACGAAGAAAAGGACTGATTCCTTATAAATTTCTTTGATCAATGTTCGCGAGGATATTTGCACACTCGGTAGAGTCCGTTTATTTCCGGGAAGTACATCGATATTATCGGTATTGAAGATTCGCTTAATTTGTCATCTGATTCAGCATCTCTAGAGAGCCAGAGAGTATATGAGTCTGGGAAAAGATTTTCCTGGCAGCATCAACGCGTACAAAAACCCACTGAGCAGCGAAAGCATGTGGAATACAGAATTTCAAATCGTCGTTAATTAGGCGAGTGGCGTTTGCTCATACTTTTACGGCTAATCGCTCGCGACTTATTAAAATTCCATACTTTTAAAGCGATTGCCGTGCAAATATTAGATAAAAGTAGATGTGTAAGCTCCGATAAATAAATCCATGTACTCTTTCTTATCGAACGCCCATATATATATATATGTGTGTGTGTGTGTGTGTGCATGTGTGTGTGTGTGTGTGTGTGTGTGTTAAAGTAAGCAAAGTGAGGGGGAAAATGCAGATCGCGCCTAATAAAAATTGAACAAGCTCGGCGAGGAAAAAGCAGAGCAGCCGCGAGAAAAAAAGATGAAAATAAAAGAGACGAACAACATGACCCTGACATGCAGAGCGTCGAAATCAGGCGATGCTGTCTAGAAAGGCGCCCGAGAGATAAAAATGGAAGCTCGTGCGTGCGATTCCAGTGAAAATGTGCAGAGGCAGGATGGTGTGCGGGTGCATATTATAATCTCGAATAAAAGTCTTAAAAATAACTGGCCGGAGCGAGGCGAAGAGAAAGAATCGAAGTGATGCCGATGAAACGACGGGACGAAGAAAAAAGGCGAAAAGTCTTGGGTGAAAAATTTTTTTTGTTTTTTCAACTGTAAAAGGCTTGGTTATTCAATCGGCGGACCTTGAAACAATGTTAAATAATAGTCAATGGATGAAAAAAGACACGAGTAAATTGTGTTCCTCGTGTCGCGATGTTTTATACATTCTTAGCTCTCTATTAATATGTACCATCGAACGAAAAAAGGCAAAATTAACGATGTGAACGTGAGCAAGAACAGAGCCATAATGGCGTCCTCCACACACGTGCTAAAGCATATGTATTCTAGTACTCGTATGCTTTTTATCCGTGATAAAAAAGAAAAAAAAAACGGAAAAAAAAGAAAAAAGAAACAGCATAATTTTTTTTAGACAATTATCTCCTCAGAGTTTTTTCACTTAAACGCCGCTACGTAATTTCGCGTTTTCTACTATCTCTCACAATGCGATATGCAATCCTCTGTGTTTCGAAAGAAATATTTATTTTTACAAGAAATTGCTGAAAATAAGCTTTTCAAAATACCTACGCTTTTAAAATACTCCTTTAATGGGCCGAGTAACGTTAATGTTGCTAAAGAGGCTTCACACGAATTACCATAACCAAATCTTTATAAGCAACAAAACGTCAAATAATAATGACAACAACAACAACAGGCAAGGAAACGAATAATTGACGAATAATTATTATATAAATAATGTTTGGATATTGGCTAGCGGTTCATGACTAACATTTTGCAAAATTTAATTCTATTACGGCATACATTATTTTCTCCTTTTTACCCAACTCTCTCTCTCGCTCTCTCAGTCTCAATATCTTCCTCTCCCTTTTCTTCATAGTGTAAACAATATTTACGTGCACGTTCGAATACCAAGGCAGACCCACGCGAGGCTAAAGTACGAAACTTGATGCACAGGTTTGGTCGAATTCAAACTTTGGCTTGCTGAACAAACCGCATGCTGCGATAAATAAACGAGAAAGACTTGAGATTGGAGAGATGAAAAAGAATGAATTTAAAAACGAGATGAAGAATAAGGAGAGAGAGAGATAGGCAGAGAGGAGGGCGAAAGACGGGCAGGAGGAGCTGATGATCGAAGAGTCGAATCGCAAATATTTATTGTAAATAATGCTTATAATAAATACGTTGGAGTGAATATTCTTAGGTGCATTTTAACACTTAAATTATGGCCGGTAATTTATGAGTCATTCCTTTGCCGTTTCTGTTTCATTATTGAAGAGCGCTTACATAATAATGCAAATTTGATGGATCGATGTATAATTTAAACATTCGAATGGAATTGTGTACTTTGGGACGATATTTTTAAAATTGCAAGTACAATGAGTTTATAAAAGCAAACATAGGTAAGTGCAGAAGGAGATTGATTATACGCAGTACGATGTGATGAAGTCCATCAGTTATTTTTTAATTAATTTGGAACGAAGGTATTCACTTTTATAATTAATGACTCGCGGCGGAGAGCGGCTTTTGACTAGTTAATTACACAAGAAGTAGATAAATTTCCTTATACTACAAAATTAATTAATGTGACTACAAACGTCTATAATTATAGACCACCGAGTCTTAAATTGAGTAGACCTGCTTTATTCTTGTATTTCCTAACTTTCCCAAAATAGTATTTGAAAATTTAACTATAAAAATCAAAAAAATGCTTTACTTGCGCTCCAACAGGTCGTCGAATTGATTATATAATTTTTTCTCTTCTCCTCAAAAATTTTTTTACTCGACGTTTATTGGAATTCACGCATCCAAATGCCACTCACACAACTACTGCATATATGTATATACACACATGTACATAGACGGCATGTTAATTTCAATTATAAACACGTATTTATAGTGCTGCATAATGTTTTATTGCCTTCGGTATTATCAATTTTAAATTACCAATAACTATGGATTTTCCTCGTTTGTTCTTCAACAATTTCAAAATATTGCTTTTTAATGCCAAATCTACTTCCTGACACTTCTATACTTGGCCGAAATACAATTAATGTAAGATATTTATGTTCACTTATTTGGCTTATCTTCATCCGATTTGTATTATTGTATAATCGTGGCGTCTTTAAAAATTTCTCCGAGAGCTTTAAAAATACTATACTTGGCTTTTAAAAAGACATAAAAACCGAAAGGGTGATGTAACTAATTTTTTTTATTATTTTTACGTCCTCAATAAAGAAGATAAAATCGAGCGAGGACCCCGCTTCTAATCACGCAAATCGACATTTAAAATACACGTCAAGTGACGTCGATAATAATATCCGATTATGCTTAGTAGTACTTGAAAACACAACTTGGCTTCAAACCTCGACAATAGGCATTTTAATTTTAAAAACTCGTCAAGTTATTTTATTCTTCATTAGCAACGCTTTAAACTAACATTACGATAACGCGATATCAAACAAATATTTATTTCAAGTTAAATTAAATATATATCAACATTTATTTATATCGATTTTTTTCTTCTTCTTTCTTTTCAATTTAATTCTCTTGCAATGGTTACGCGACGACTGTAAAAATTATCGTTAATAACAAAATTTATTAACGATAAATTTACATAGAAACTTTACGTTAACTCGAAACGTATTATAGTTTTCATAATTTACAATGAAATTTTTTTTATCTCTTTTGTAATCGTTATCTTACTATTATTAACTGGTAGTAAAAATTTCCATTTACGTGCAATAAATAAAAGCGTTACAAATTGAACGTAAATAATGATAATATTGCTTATTGATATTGCAAAGCTTTTATATAAAATAAATACAGGCTAAAGAAATTATTTTCACTTTTAATGTTCGTGAAACGTTGCGGCTCCTAAATCCATTGCAAAAATATTTTATATCCCGACTATCCGACATAACATCAATCCCTCGATCTCAAATCATTACTCTCAATACTATTATTCAATTTTCTAAAACATTCTTATATAATCAGGAGTTTTTTAAGCTTAATTTAATGGCTTTAAATATTAACTCAATTGGCTTTTACTGGAAAAATGTCCATGAGAAGAATGCTGCATAACAATTATAATAACCAATTGCCATTATGTTGTTTGGAGGAGAATGATCGATTGGTAGATTTAACAATAAATATAAAATATGAAATTCCGTTAAGCTGCTGCAAGTATTGTCATTTGTTACATTTGAGAATGAATCTTGGAAATAAGCCTGAGCTGTTAAGTTTCCTTGTCCCTATATAATAAACATCGTAATTTCCATTCTCTATGTAAGCATTGGACTTTCCTTTTGATAACCAGTGAAATATTTTATTCCCTTTTTGCCGCGAAACGAAAGACGCACGCACACGAGCGAATGCGGCACAACTTGTTTTTCCTTCCCTCACCACCATCCACACGTATAAATACACTTATAAAAGGAAAACTCACCACCTAGCATAAGCTATATTTACGTTCACCTCAGCAACTGACAAAGTATTTCTTAAAAAATAGCGACGTCTCAAGGAAACGTCTCTTTCTTTGTTCACTTGGAAAAAGGAAAGTAAAGGGAAAAACATTGGAACGATATGCTCTTACAAGGCTTTATGATAAGAAAGTGCGCTCTACTCTATATTATTCTTTCTTCGCCTCTCTAATAGAAATTCACGAATTGCATTATTTGCATTATCAATTAAGCTCTCAAATAAGATCTCTCTGTTCTGTAATTGTAGCTACGCATTAGGCATTCCAAATCTTTTATTGGCCAATGGAGCCCTTTGGAACACCGAGACGTCCAGTGCATCGAATAAATCCCAATATTATTATCAATCATAATTAAATAAATCAATTTATTTCATTCACAAAAATAAATTAATTTCATCTTACATCTTAGACCTGGCGTCGACGTAGCATTGTAAATCAATAGCATTATTCCGTACAGTTACGAGAAACATCATCTGGGAAATTGAATCGGATCTGTCCTCTATCGACTTAGAAATTAGATATCAAGATTGTCATTATTATTACACCTCTTTGGCCGATTAGACGTAATGACAAACGGTAGAACGAGCTCACGATGTGCAGTCCCACTCGGAATGATTGGTCGCCAGAGCCACTTTACATTCGCAGATAATCACATCATCTAGACCACGGTTATTACGATATTATTATTGTATTGGAGCAATTGCATCGAGGGAGATTGGGGATGCGGGGTCGCATAAACCGAAAAAGGCTCGTAGATTCGTAATTGCGGCGCGCGCGCGCGAGAGCCTGGCAATTCAGCCCGATGGATAATTCAGAGCTCGTACGTGAATTGCTGGCAATTTGTTGGGTAGAGTACCGCAAGTGAGAGAGCAAGGCGTCGACGCGGATGTGCATATAACCTATCGTACGAGTTTCCCTATTCATAAGTTTTTCAAATTCCTCACGTCACATGTCGGCAGCAAGACCCAAGTTATACGGAAAGGCCTACGTGCCAGACGGTACTCTGTCCTTCTCGCTGACAGTTATTTGAGCGAGAGAAATAGCCTCTTGGCCAGACTACTACCACCACCAGCGCGCCTACCCTCGGCTAATCCACGCTTCCGTAATGAGCTTTAAGTCACTGAACAACCAGTAATGTTACGCACCGAAATCTCGCGACTCTCGCCGCTTTTCATTCCCATGATACTGCCACGGGCATTTTCGCAAATACGGGCTCTGTTGATAAAGGAGAGAAAAATTCGCTGATGCTGCTCGAAGTAAAATTAGCGAATCCCAGTGTGCTATATTGCGGGGAGAATACGTCAGCCGATTTTTATTAAATCTGCCACGATTATGTCAAACGGCATTACTCGTACACCTAGGGCCTGCTTTTCTTCTTTTTTTACAAGGCAAGCAATATTCCGACACACTTGAGCCGATCTCACCTTAAATTGGCCTCGTCGTCGTTCCTTTAGATTCTCCTACCGATCGTAAGTTAAGCTAAGCCACTCGAGGAGTGCTCGTCTCGCCGGCATTTGCGCGTCGACGATAATAAGGAGGAGACGAAAATCCGGCCGACTACACTGCAAAGGAGGCTGAGATTTATAGAAAGAGCTGTTTTTACAGCTCGGGATCCGGAAGATGATGCCGTCTGTCGCGCGCTCGCTCTCTCTCTCTCGTCCCTCGGAGCTCCCGGCCGACACTTGGCGCTGCACTTTGCAGTGTCGGTAATGCGATTATCGCGCTTTTATTTCCGTACTCGAGAGCCCGGCCTCTCGCCGCATTCCTCGCCAGTCCATTCGGCTCCGCGTCTCGGGAACACCGAGCGGGCTTCCCCCGCAGGATCACCCTGAAACAAGACAAATTAGCGAGACGCTTACGCCGGTGTTTGCTTCCGCGACGAGAATTCCCTGTGTTTCTCCCCATGAATATTGCACGGCCGCCGCTAATCGAGGAGAAAGAAGAAGTACCTACTGCTTTTCAAAACGGCCCCCGCCCCCCCCCACCCCAACCAACAGCACACGGGCATTACATTCGTCCCTCCCGTATTTACAATGGCGCAACATCAAAGCCGCGCCGGGCTTTCTCGCATTTGCGCAAAGCCAACGGCTACCCACTCGGC
>JAPYYT010002025.1:0-21224 GCA_030522565.1 Ceratosolen corneri
TATATATATATATATATATATATATATATATTAACTTTTCAAATAATTCTACAAGACGATAAAATTGAAAAAAAATTGTATAAATAAATATTAATAATATCACAGAGAGATTTTAAAAGCTGCCGATAGAGGAGAATAGATGAAATAAAAGTACGGGATGCAAATTGTCAATTATACATTTAATACTCAATTTAAGTCTGTGACTTGTCAATGCTCATAAAATCAAATCCTCGTGTTATGTTGTTTCGCCGAGTGCATTTATGGCATTTAAATTAATCTCTAGATAGGATAAATAACGTAGACAGTTTTCAAAAAGCTGTTCTTCAGGCGCACACATGACTCACCTGAAAGTGCAGCGAATATGTTTAATCTATATCTGCTGCATTAATGCACTCACTCATGCATATTACAAAATTTATATAAGCACATTCGCTTTACAATACGCGCCAAAGTGTTTCGATTTTAATTAAGTCACTCGATTCAGAAAAAAAAAAACTCCCAACCCCTCGAACGTGTAAAAAAATAATTAATCCACGTACGGACATAAAGTGTTGGCCTACGCAAGGCTCAGCCATGCGCTCCCCGATTGTGCTTCTATTTCTCGTAACAAAAGAGGAGGGCGCGAGTTTGTCCATATCGAGCTCGCACTCTCGCATGCAAGACACGCGCACACATGTGAACTGGACGCGTGGGCGAGGAATCGCGAACAGATACAAGATAAAGAGAGTGAGCGGGCGTGGGTGTTAAGCTACACGGGTATTACAAGTGTAGGAGAGAGTCGGGGAGTAACGGAGAGAGATGCTGAGTCCAGATACAGCAAGTTGACGTGTAACTTGACGCGTTTCAATTTCAATCGGCCAATCTTGAATTACGAGTCTATCGTATGCGATTTTGATAAATCTTTACTTTATATGCTCCTGCAAATGATTCGTTATTTTTGCACGCATTTTTAATGCAATTGGAATCTTAGCCAAAGAAATTGAGCGCTTGCGGATCGCATTTGTTTAAATGGCCTTTCGAAATTTAGCGGTAATGCAGATGTGAATAAATAACATTGACAGCCTGTTTGGACGTAATGAAACGTTTATGAAAATACAATGCCACATTAATTTGTATTCAGCTTCTCAATCAATTTTCTTCATTCATTAATATTTAATTGTCATATGTATATATATATATGTGTGTGTGTGTGATTAGAAGCTTTAAAATTAAATGAACCTTGGCGTTTGTATTAAAAACTTGTATACAGAAACACAGTAAACGTAAGGTAGTATAAATAGTAGAATAAAAAACCAAATATAATAACGTTGGAAAGTTGATTTGTCAATAAACATTTATTGACTCGTGCAAGAAGTATAAGATTGTAGGGTTAATTGTAGAATTAGCGGACTTGTTCGCGTAAGAAAAATAAATCTCTTATATTGATTAAATAATGCTAGCAGATGCTTAAATACAGTATGGCTATATTGAAATAAATCATAATGGGTTAATACGATAAATCTTTATAATGTAAAGTGTAATAATTTTTATGTATTTTTGTGCTTGCATAAGAATTGCATGCAAATCATTAAGCACATAAATCCCCCGGGGGCACGTAATAACGCAACGAATAAGAATTTCACTTTAATCGGATACATTTTTTCAATATCATTGTAATTAATATGAGCGTGTGCCTTGTAAGCGATGAAAATGTGAGATATTAAATTGTAGTGGATATTAGGAAGTTATAACAGCGAATCTACGAGAACGCGTTGCAACGAAAACTTGAGCGAGCCAGCAAAGCCGCCCGAATCACAATTTAATGTCGTAAAATTATCAGTTTGGCATGTGGGGCTAAGAGTCTAATTGCGGGCACAAAACCTACGTCGATAGCATAAATATAAACTGAGCACACAGTTTGCGAAGCCCTACGGGTATAATGAGCTACAAATCAGCCGAGAAATAACGCGCGAACCTGCTCGCAGATGTTGAAGGAAAAAAGGAAAAAAAAGTGGGGGAGGGCGAGGAGGTAAAGCTGTGGGAATGAGCGGCGATGGCTCCAATAAATTTGCGAAATTCGTTACCTTCACGAGCTGTGCACCGGCTCGCATGTAAATTAATGTCGCCCATCATGCCTCACACTTTCTTTATCAAATCCCCCGCACGAACCGTAGGAGTGCTCTCCTCCTTCGTTTTTCTTCTTTCGTTTCACTTTTGTGTATATACTCGTGTTCGTGACTTATTTCACTTGTTTTTTACCTCCTTTTCTATAACCGCCCGCAATATTAAGAAGAAGAAATTGCGCTTGAAACAATATTGTCGAAAGGATGTACTTGGTTTATTGTCAATTATGTCACGTTTAAAGTATTAGGGGAAAGATATTTCTTACTAAGAAGTATCAATATGAAATTATTATTATCTGGAGAGTGATTTTTCTAGAATTTTTTAACGCTATAGATTTTTAATGCGAGAGGCGAAAATTTGCAGACTATTTTGCGTAAATCAATTGTATTACAAATGCTCAACCAGCTGATTTTATCGATATAAGAGTAATAATATAAGTAGGTAGATAAATTTCTCGGACTTATATTTTATAGAAGAAATAATAATCTAAACCTTTGCTTAGAATGTAAAAATGCCTGACAACGTCTCTCTTTTACTACTTTTGAATTTACATTGCTTTCATTACACAAGACCCCCTGTATTTTTACCAATTTGTATCTTTGCATTTTTAATAATGCATTTATATAAGAAATTGTCTAATAAACGAGAATATAATTAAATTATTTCCATCGCTGAGCATACGAGAAAGTGTAATTCACTCAAATTTAATTATCGCGTTGAGGTTTTCCAACTTTATTTCTTACTTTTTATCCGAGCCGACGAGCACCTTCCTCTAGGGGTGCAAAACGAGTTTAATTTAGTGTCGTCGCGCACGCGGCTCCGTATAAATATTTTTATTTATCAGGACACTCTGCTCGCCGCACCAAATAAGTCGTTAATTTACGTCGCGAGTATTGCGCGAGTTAGGGACGAATTTTTCTGGCGATTTATGGCCCGCGCGCTCACACATGCCTCGACTTAATAAAAAAAAAGCGGATCAGAGGGAGTACCGTTTTTCCCCCCTTTTTTTTATTTTTGTAAATGTAAATTTTATGGAAACACGGGCTTTCATTGTGCGAGCATAAGAAGAGAGGCAAACCAAGTAGCTATCGGGTATTTGCACGGGAGGAATAAAAGATAAGATTAGTGTTTGCTTCTTCAATGTTAGACATTCGCCGATTGTCCGATGATTATTGTCGTAAATTATGGCTCTGCCATCCTCTTAATGCAGTAGATGTGAATAATTGTGCATTACAGAATGAGTATAATTGATAGCTATTTTGACCTTCACTTTTTATTAGGCAGCTAAGGCATGGCTTTTGAAAATAAGAGCAACACTTATTGAGACGAAAAAGAATAAATTACAAGAGATCCGATCTAGATTTACAATAAAATGTACGCTAACTTTAAACATTCATTTGCGTCCGATAGATTAATATTAGCGCGACGTATAGTGTAGTACAGCATTCAAAATCATCGTATAATCCAGTAACTCGTATTATTCTATTAAACGGGATTAATTTTTAACATGTAAATTGCAATAAAAATGTTCATTAGGCTACAATGAATGCCAACAAGAGTTTTGTGAAAAGTAGGAGCTTTAGCTACACTCGCTTAGAATATAATAATGCGAAGGTAAATATTTCCCTCAGGGAATCTCATCCGATCAATGAGCAACAATTAATATCGATGCTCCGCCAAAGTAAATATGAGAAATACAATTTCGAAGACGAGGAACTTGCACGAATTTCATAAGTGACTGATTTCAAGCTGAATGCGAAGATTTATCGATGCGTCGAAAATCCTTGAGGCCCGATACATCGAATGTAACTATCGAAGAATCAACACGCGTCAAAGAAAACACGTAACCCAGTTTGTATTGTCGCGATGTGCCCTTCCCCCGACGATTCCACGCGGCCGTTTTGTATGCCGGAGGACGGAGAGATGTGCAGGAGGGCTGGAGAAACAAGTAGAAGAATAAAGAGAAGGGGATGGGAGAATGAGAGATGTGAAAGAGAATAGGGAGCCTCTAAAAGGAATGAAATTGGCGAGGTCTTACCGACTTTAATTTATAAAATCGACCGCGTGATTTCGGTCTCAACCCTTTCCCCCCTCGCGCCACACCTATTTCCGTATGCATACTGGTATGTGTGCACGTAATATCTTTCGTCGCCCGGGTCGCATCGAAACCCTTTCGATTACTCGCGGGATTCAACCCCTGCGCTATTTTCTTTCTGCCTCATCGATAGCCGACCTTGTTTCGCTCCAACACTCTCCCTCTCTCACCACCCCTCCCCTCCCCTCCCTCTTTATTCATACGTACACATCACGTGCATGCCCATCTACGCGCATATCCGCGCGCCCCTGCGCTCCCTCTTATGCGCGCGCACACACACACGCGCGTGTGCAGTTATACATTTGTTTATTTATTTATGTAAAATTGTACATGCGTTTATGGGCGTAATTACGTACGATATTTTATATGAAGTGGAGAAAAATCTTTGCCTTTCAGTGTAACACATCTATTTGAGTAAATCCGCAAAATATTCTTTCGTTTATTGAAACCACTTCCTCTAGTTAGCTGTCCATTGTCATTGTTTGATTTCAAAAAAAAATCGCTCTTCATCCATTTTTGATAGCATTTAGTGCGAATAATATGCTTTAACAATATTTTCATCAAAACTTACTTAAATAGGTTATTTGGGTGAATCGAATTTTTTGTCATAAGTACATCAACGTGCCAAGTATTTTCTCATAAATTATAATGCGAATTGTGCAATAAGTATCAAAAAAAATAGAAATCATAAAGCATACAAATGAATCTAATGTATTATCATTATTAATGCTCATTATTCACCAAATAAAGACACAAGTATTTAAAATCTTTCTCTCAGCTTTAAGCAAATCAGCTTGAACCATTCAAGAGCATACGCGTTCTTTAATTTAAAAAAGACAGAAAGAAAAACGAAACACTTTTCGTCGCAAATCCTAAAACTTTATAAAAATTACGAATGGGATTAACAAATTGCTTCGAACTCTAGGCGAGAAAGCTTGATAATATTTAACTGCATCCCCACCCCAGCCCAACCAACCCCCTACCTTATCATCCTGCTCAACACGAGATTATGCAAGTGTATAATCCCTGGATTTGGCACTATTAAATTATCTTTAGCGGGACTTTTAATTAGTTGGAGAAATAAGTGCCGCGGCCGATTTGTACTCGCTTAATAAAGATCGGGATCGGGCGGGAGGCTGAAATCTCTCCCTCGTTCCCCGGATCTATGCGCAGCAGCAGTGTACGCACTCGCTGGTTCTGCGTGCGTAATATGCGCCAGCCAGTAATACAATAATAAGAGAACAAAAGAAAGGAATCAATCGATCGAGGTAGATGCCTGAGAGCCAACTATCGCCATTGAACGAGGACTTGAAATGATTGTGAAAGGGCCGTTTTTCCTTCCTCTCCCGTGTGTCGCGGAACGAGAGGGTAAAGCAGGTAGGCGCGTTTAGCATTGGGGTGGGGAGGGGGACATGCGATCGTTCCTTTCTTCGACAAATAAGTTGGAGAGAGAAGAGAGGCCAAGTGCGCCGCCGCTCTTCATATATCGATGAATGTGCCCCGGAGACACAGAGAGAGAGACGAGGAAGACGAAGGGAGGAGATGAGGTAAAGCGAGGAATAATGAAGAGACGGCTAAGCTTGCCGACTGAGAAATGGCTGTTGATAATGCTCGAGAAACTTTCGGGATTACGCGTTGCCTGCTCTTTTGTCAAACTAATGAAATTGCGGCGCTGCTTTTTTTTCGCTCGGCTATCTAAATTACGCGCAGCTCGATCGATTGTTGCGCCATCATCTGCTTAAGGATTACGATTCAGAGGCGATGACAAAATTATGGGCGCGCAGCCGCAATTACGAGAGAATTGGCAAATGATACCAGAGTACTTTTCCGTCTTGGGCCCAATCAATTATTATTGCGTCCGATCGACTCTTCAATGGGTGGGGAATCGATTCTTTCGAGCCCAACTGCTTATCTTTGGCCAACGATCGAACGATTTGTGCCGAGGGAATTATATGCACCGGGATTTCAACGAATTTGATAGCTCGAAGAGCATTGGAGGATGTTAAGGTAAGCGGAAATATTCGTATTCTCGTTATTCTTCGAGCCACTCGAAGCATCGTAATTCTAGTTAATTTACATAGATAAAAGCTACAATTAATTCAAATAGCCTCATTCTTTCGATTTGAATGGGAAAGAAAAAAAAATCTTATCTGATTTTATGATTTAAAAATAGTTTTACATCAATGCGAAGTGCGTCTACGTAAATATTGCGCGTACTGAAGTAATTTAACTTAATTGAATTTTGTTCACAAAGGCTTATTATCTCCGTGTACAGAGTAGTTTAATTGTATATGCCTCTTCGAATTGGCAATTCTTATAATTGGATGGAATTTAGAACAAAATTACATCAAATAAATTTCAAAATACCTTCCCATTGTTTTGCCGATCAATAAATATACCAGTTTTTAAAATTTTAATACCGTATGTTCTTATTCTATTAAAATAATAATCATAACGTAATGTAGATACGCGTACACATATATTTCTTCATTTAATGTAAAATAGATCATATGTTTTGAGTTTATTTTATAAATAATTTAATTTACTCTTACGCAAATACCAGTCCTATTTCATTTGATAGGCTTACGTAAGAAATAGTTGCTTGTACATGAATTTTTTTTACGAAATATAATATTTTGTAATTTCACGTATGGTTGAATAGTCTAGCTCTTCTAAAATAATCTACACCGTCCGAAAATACTATGAAAGGAAAGTTTTATCTTTATTAAACTAATGTCTTTAAAGTAATTTCTTAGCAGCACCTATGCAAGACCTATGTCGCGAGAAATAATTCTATAATTTTGCAAATATTATGCATTGCATGCAACAACGACAACTAAACTCAATGTCTTCCCTCCTCGCACAATATCCTCTCGCTATTATTTCGTATTATTGACAAGGACTTGCTCGCATGCCAAGCTCAAGAACATGCAGACATTGTTAAGCAACAAGCAAACGGTTTATTCAGCACCGCACCGCACCGCTGGGCCTGCAATTCTCATCGGCTGTTTTAAAAAATAATATTAATTTTTCGTGCGACATTTGTCCTCTCAATCTATTCATAAAGCGGTGGGCACAATGGAGTTGATCGAAGGGCGTAGCTCGATTACAATAATAATTAAGAGCGAGAGGAAGTCAAGGGAAATTATAAGAAGGTCACGCAAGTTAGAGAGCTCCGAGGGGGCCGAACGAAAATAAAAAGCAAGAATCTGTCGCACGCGTGTCACATCCCCGTGTACCTGCGCGCGACGTCACCTCCCTTCAGCCTAACGTATCGACGTCGCCCTCGGGGTTCGATCCGCGGAACGAAACCCCGCCATTGTGGACTCGAATTAGCGGATCATTTGAATTTAAGATCTTGCTGCCGAGGAGGCGCTCCCGATCCACCCGATCTATTCCCCCGCGGGAGCATAATTTATGCGAATCGGGATGCGCTTATGATCGGGCTATCGATGAATGCCGATCGAAATGTCCCGATACCGGATTTTCATCGCTCGCCCATTGTCGCGGCATCCACGAAGAGGCTCCGGCCTCCATTTCTATCCCCGGGTACAATGATCATCAGCTGAGGAGAGCGTAATTTATTATTTCTTTCGGCGGGTTTGTTGGCTCGGGTTTGAAGGTCGTTGAGCAGGCGTCTCTGGCCCCCCCTTTCGCGATATTGTATTACCGCGGTTTTATTAAGAAGCGATCTTTTGCCTCGGAGCTTCGGCAACGAGTTAATAAATGCGGCCGTACTCTCCTCCAGCACTAAGACGATTAATTTGAGAGAGGCATGGAGGCCTACGTCCATCGAATTCATCGATTCCCAATGGCAAACATAATATTACCTTGTTTGCCCGCCATTTCTCCCATTAATATGGATGGAACGTGTGAATGGGAGGCGAATTTGTTGTTCGAGTGTCGGGTGAATTGGGCCCACTGGGTACATTGGGTGGAAAACATTGGGAGTTAATTGGATGTGCGTATTTGCACTTGTTATTTCGTGTTGCGCTGGAATTGAAACTCTAGGAATAAAATCAGCCCACCTGTGCGTTAAATCATTTTAAATAAGTTAACCTGCCATCTTGGGAAAACGATGCAACTCTACTCGTTTTATGGAGGACTTGACGCCGAATTGACGCTCTGTTTCGTAAATTGTTGCAGCAATTTTTTTTTAGCTAAAGCAGTTAAAGATCGCCATTGCACGTGAAAAAAATACACATGAGATTGGGCTTAAAGTAACTAAATACCAACCACTCATATTATGGAAATCGTTTTGGAATTACGAAATATAAATCTCAAGGAACATGCTATATTTTATAAGTTGGCACGTAAAAGCCTACAACAAGCGTTTCCTATATGCAACTTCGAATGTCACTCGAGACATTTTCCAATTAAAAAGAAAAAACACGAGCCATTTTACATCATCTCGACTCGTCGGCACATACATCGCTAGTGCACAGACCCATACACCAGCAAACATTAGAACGTGGCCCCAAAGATTTTGCCTTCTACTTTGTATACGGACGAATCGATAAAAGCAAAGTGCGCGAGATAATTATCCAAGAGACGAGTCGAGGCGTGACCGCCGGCGATCGATTTAGTCTGCGGTTAATTAATTAGGGACTTGGTACACGCTACACCGCATTCTCGCAGACATCGCATAATTGGCGGAAGAGGACTTTTTGCCCTCCGCCCGGATATCTCTACGCGAATCTGGTAAGCGGACAAGCCAATACAACTTTGCTTGACAAATTAGTCCATTATCGATTGACAGTGACTCTTTTGGCAGCTCCTAATCGCAAACATTTGTCAGACTCGAGTATACGCGGCTACATTGGCGTCATCGCGTTCATCACTCGGCATTTATAATTGATTTAATAAGAATTCTGCCGCTTTCTCCCAACTCATTATTGACGGAGACCACGGCTACGTGTGTGTCAAGGAGCCTAATTGCCTACACCAACGTAAGACATTCTCAAGAACTTGGAGCACAAGGACAAAAAACCATTGTCACTCCACCGTCCGAAAATCCAACTGCCACGCAACTGCCACGCAACTGAGCCAAATCCTAATAATAATCAATAATAATAGCAATTTTTAATGCGATTTATATTGGCCGCCGCGCGCTATCCTCACCCCTTAATGGCAATGATCCCGTAAACAAATCGACCCTTATAGCGATAATTATAATCAAGTTGCAGGAATAAGGATGGGGCGCGCGTTCGCCGAGGAATCTCGTCGGCTGACGTTCGTGAACAGCTGGATTAACAAGCAGCTTTCGTAACAACCGCTCAGAAGAAGATTCCTTTCTTCGGCCTCCACGGCCTCTTTTTCCTCGCCACCTCCACCACCCCGGCCATTTATCTCCTCCTTCAGCTCCGGCTCCGCCGTGTGTGTCCCTCTATACGAAAAACGCGGGTCAGTTTTGCATTATTCGCATTACTGCTGATTCACACACCAGGGCTCTTTGTGAGCGGCTTTTGTAAGTCAGCGACAATGCCCGCGACTGTTTTCCCTGTGCCCGCGCTCCTCGAAATACGAGCGGGGCCAGGCCCTTTACACAGACAGAGAGAGAGAGAGAGAGCTTCCACGATCTCGATACATCCACGGCATGATGGCTTGACGGCCCGATTGATACATCGATTTTTTTTAGATTACGAATAATGGCTTTTTATGCCGGGACACGTTCCTCGCTCCCAACAACACCGAGCCCGAGAGCACCAGAGCTCCCGACTTTGGCACTCGATACAACTTTTCGCGACCCATCCCAAGTTTAGCTATCTGTCCTAATAGTTGCACGTTTTTTGCCCCGATATTTTCAGCCCCCATAGCACTTCTTCTTCGCACTGTTGCCCTCTCTGCTTTATTGGTACTCGCGAGGGAGATGAGACGTGTGCTTTGCCTCAGTTTGTCAATTAAGGCCAGGCAGCCATTGTGGGCCGTATAATTGTTTTAAAAAGCGAAACACTGCTTCGTTAGGCTGCGTCGTTGAGCAGCGCAACTTATGCCCGAGACAATTTGGATGAGACCGGCTAATTGTGTGAGAGTTAGAGCAAGATAGTAACGGGGCTTCTACGTACAAAGTGAGCAGCTGCTTATTGCGAGATTAACATTGATTATACTGCTAGAGCAAATTGAAATGGAATTTGTTTAAAGCGCCAGCTCGGCATCTATCAATAAATAAAGGGACCTTGGAAATTATGAAATGAGAATGTATTTTTACAGCTATTATAGGCTGAGCTTATTTCCCGAAAGTTACGCCAACGTCGTCACTTGACCGTCAACATTACGACTTAACCTTACGATTCCGCAACCAAAACCCAATGAACTGAAGGGATCGAGCGAGTAATGCACTTTTCTTTTTTTTGTTAAATCAGAGCATCGCTTTACTTTGTCGTCGATTATCATTTATGAAATTAGAATCTCGACTCGCTCATTGAGTCGCCACAGACTATCAGAGTCAATGAAATAAACGAATCAATTGCAGCTCCTCGTTGTAAATTGTTTCTCGCCGGCGGGAAAGGAGCAATGGGAGCAGAGGGGCTAGGAAAGAAGAAACGAAGCCGCCAGTTTGTCTGGTAGTGCGAGGAGGCCTAGCGAGCAAACGGCCGAGCTAAGGACGAGGAGAAACAGTTGGAAGTATATTGGTGAATATAACACCGGTGGCCCCTCGACACCCACTGCGAGTTATTAAGTGATCGACAATGATTATTGCCGCGTCACTCATTCAGAATATGCCGAGCAGTGGAGGCATCGGCATCCTCAGAAGCCCTTAATCAAATTTGAGCCCCGGGCGTCGCGCGCTCGATCCTTTATCCTCGTCTAATGCGCCTCTATCGGTTGCGCGGAAAGCATCCGTGTGTTCATTATCCTAAAGTGTATCGGTATAGATCTGAAGCCGCGATGCCGTTCGATTGACGAGCATTCAGTATAATGGGAGAAATTATTTTTCATAGAGATAAGGGGAAATTAAATTAGGCTTGTAAAGAACTATATTAATAATGATTACAAATGATCTACAAAATTCAAAACACTTTGATTGTTATAATTCGTTATTTGCGTAGTGGAGCATTGCACTGGTTCAAAGGTCTAAAAGATCTCATATGTATTGCAAGCACATCGAGCTAATGTACCCAGCTTTATAATAAATCAATCTTTTATTATTAGAGTCATTTTATCATGAAATTTATATATAAATATATATTTATAAAGAAATCATGCCCTTTGTTCTCGTTGACATATTAATTATTATTTAATAATTGCAGGGACATATAACGAAATATAAATAAAATAGGATTAAAAGTTTGTTTTATCGCATTTTTTACGTTCAAAAGTTTATTTTAATGGATAATATTACAGTGATTCGAGCGAAATTTAAAACATTGTAAATTTATATACAAAAACTTATTATTTATTCATTTTAAATTATGAATTCTCTTTCGCGCAGATATTTTAGAATTCAGCTGGTTCATATGCATCGTTATTAATTCATTTATATATTGTAATTAATAATACAAATACAGCGTAATAATAGATTTCATAAAAGTAAAAAGTCCGAAAGAAACTTCATTGATTTCATCAATGACTCAAAGTCTATTTGAGCATGTAATATCAATTACATACTATGATAAATTATTGAACAACTACATTTATTTTTTATATATTTATTCTTCAAAGACATATTATAATCAAATATTCTTACAAATAGTGGTTGTCGAGATTAAATTATCATTGAAACACAACATTCTATAATATATAATTTTTTAAAAGTAGATTAAACTTTTCTACTTAAATCCTATATATTTTTGCAGGCGGCATACCCACTCGATTGCGCGCGCACACACCTACGTATATATATATATATTTGCTGGCTTATTAGTTAGTTACTTATGTGCACTTGATGTTGCATTAGTATTTAGAAATGAAAAAAACCCGTAAGTATAAGTAGCCGTCGGCAAAAAAAAAAAGATAATCGATCAGCTTCCTGTTTAAATTAGCTAATCATAATAATGCTCAGCGACACAAGGATCCGTTGCAATTTTCAAAATACCGTGCCACTAAATTGTTACCATAGCAATTGATGCGTACACGTAAGGCCAATGAAAGAGCAAAGGCCGCAATTAATTTCCCTGCGCGCACTTATCGATATATCTGATAGTCGCTTTAATCGATTTGCCGGCGATGAGGTTCATCCGATAATATCGCGATATCGGCATAAAAGTGCCTCTATCTCCTTCCCGTGCACACATCGATTCGCCATTACTGGCCGGATAATGGAAGAGGCACGAACAGCACATCGTGGGGCCGCCAATCGTGACTTCGCGTTACAATTGTTGTTCGGCGTTGAATTTGATAGCTCCGCGCCTGTTGGGCCTCCGACTCCCAGGTGGTCGCCGACAAACGAATTTTTATTCTTACTCTGATTTCCTATTCTGTTTCGTTCTTTCGACCTTTTTGCCAAAGTTAATACGAATCTTCGTTGGAAATTCTATATAAAGCTACTGAATGACGTATGGGCGGCTATCGGTAGTCGGATGGGAACTAATTAACGGCCGATCGATAAATGAAGAGCGAAAATACGATGGGTGAGTTGTTGAGAATGAATGGAATGGTCTTGCGTATCTAAATCTAAATTATCGGCCGAGCAGTGCGTGGTAAAGTAGACGAGAGAATCTTCAATGACGTACACTTTGGTAGGGATGCGCACGTGTGCACGTATAACATACATTTTTACATGCAATTTTATAACTAATATTGTCGCGTAAATAATATTGAAATACTAGATTGGTCGGGGAATTGATTGTTTATTACTGATAATGATTGTTTTAATAATAGTCAGGGATATGTTTTCCGCTTACTCCATCACTTTAATCCTTTGTTTGATTTTATGTAAAAATAATTTTCTGTAATATTACTAGCACTTTCTTTTCTTTTCTAAATCTAATGTGTATTGAATTTTTTTTTGAAAGGCATCGTACATATGTAATTGTTAAAAAATAAATTTTTCTTATTGCAATTCTGCAACATTTTATAAAATTTCCTCACGCAAAATCGAAATGGATACGCAACAATATTTTACTATTTATGATTTTAATTGGAATTTTTAAATTAAATTACACTTCATTAATTATTATTGCAGTAAGAGAGAAGCAGTACGTTTGAATATTAAAGCGATAAATAGATTCCGAAATTTCTATGCAATAAATGCTGTTGAAAATATAATTTCATTGGATATTCGTTACTCCTACACACACTAATGCTAATGCTACTAATATCGAGACACAGTTATGTATAAAATTATATGCAATAGTTCATAAACTCATAAATAAAAATAAAAATGTAATCAAAATCCGAGCTTCTTATTAGTAACAAAAATACTTAAACTTTTAGTATTTAAAGAGGATAAGAACAGAATACTAATAAATATAAATATATACTAATAAATAGTAAAATAAAGGTATATTTAAAAATTTTAAAATGATCGACATTATTAGAGATGTGAATGATAAACTACTAAATATATTAGAAAGAGACGTAAGAAAGATTCGATGTACGTGACGTATGATAATATCATTAAACAGATCGTTTTCAACAATAAGGATCGAGCATCGGTTATAAATTTGATCATTTTTAGTCTCATTATGAATAAATTAGATATAATTAAGTGAAAAATTTAAATGTTGTGGAGAACGAGAGAGGAAGAGAGAGAGAGAGAGAGAGAGAGATCATAAATGCACTGAAATCTTCAATTAAAATTCATATAGAAAAAATTACTTTAAATATTTATGAACTTGTTTTAACATAATTAACATGAATATGTATATCATTTTAAAACTTTTCAAAGAATTTCATTATCATTATATGACTTATTTTAACATTATTTTGTTGTTGATAATTATTCAATGAAGACCTCTACAATATAAATTTGAATAAAATAATTAGCGTAATTATTCCATTTTAGTATTGTAAATTTAATTACTGCATTATGTCATATTATGCACGTATTAATTAAGCAATTAATTGAAGAAGTAAAGTAGTGAAAAATTACATTGAAGTATATTATAATTTTGCATACTAGACATTTTATGTTATTAGCTCAGAAATAATTAAAACTTTTGAGTCGTAATATCGAATAAAAGGAATAAGTTTTTAATTATTGCAGTCTGTCGTAATTAAAATTTAGTGCTAAATTATATGATGAACGCTTTAATTTAATTCTACATCTGACAAACAAATTTTGCTAATAAACACTCAAAGTGCACTATCGTATTTTACAATTTTGCATTTCTTTGAAACATAAATCAAACAATTAAAATAAAAATTATATATAAATTAAATATATGTTGATAATACTCTAAAGTGAAATAAATATTGCAATCGAATATTAATTATCGTATTAATTATCAATCAATTTTAATCTAAAGTGCATAAGCGCAGTAACTTCATCGTACGAAAAGCATTAAATAAAATTTAATATTTAAATTGAGTCTATAAAAAAGTTATACTCCGAGTAACTGTTATTTTCTATGAATCATGAACAGCTAGAGCATTAATCAACCAACACAAATCTACGTTCACTTAAGACAATGACGGGGATGATCAATTTTTGCAATTCGATCTGGCAAACTCCTCTCCACTACTTGCCACGTATACATCTATATTTATCTATAAACACGTAGAGCATTGAGGCAAATCGGTAATCCATTTGCGTACATGTGTGATAGCATTCTTGTCATTGTGATGCACATCCGACAACGGCAACGAGAAAAAGAGTGCCGTCGAGAGAGAGAGAGGAAGAGAGAGGGAGAGAGAGAGAAACGAAGCGAAAGAGAGACAGATCGGTTCCTTTTATCCGCTTGACTCAATCCGATCGGTCACTCTATACTTGCTCACTTCTTCCCTTTCCGCGCTCTCACATACAGTGCAAAAGAGACGGTACTATCGAACGTAAGAGGCTCGTTTAAATTAAGCGGGTCCTTGCAGTCACGTGCCTGTCCCCTTTCTACTCAACTTCCTTCTATAAAACTCGATCGATCCCTTTCTTCAACCCTCTCCGTTACTTTATTTCTCTTTCTTACTCTTGCATTATTTCAATCGCAGTCCTCGACTTCCTACTCATTCTATACCGCAGCAGCTCTTTTTTTCCTTTTCTCTCTCCTTTCTTTTCGTTTTTGTATTGCAAAAGTTATTATTAGTTTCTAAAAATAGATTGGAAATTTTCTGTTTCGTGTTTCATGGACTCTCGACGACTTTAACGCAACTAGCCTAACATCGACATTGTTTATAAAAAAATGTGATAGGAAATGTGATTCGTTAAGGCATCGAGTGCTTCATTATCGACTGAATTTGCATTGAAACAGTGAGGTGGAGTTATTTTATAAACAATTCTTGCGATAATATTGTTTATGAGAACCGATTAAAAATACATAATCTTTACTTTGGTTGCTTTACAGACTGTGGTGTTTCGAAAATTCACTCGAAACAATTGGCTAAATAAAATTTCATAATTGTATAGTAAATTTTTAACTATAATCTCCTTCCAAATACTTCGTCTATACAAGCAAAAAATTTAATAAAATTCTTTTAGTTAAGTCACATTTTTCCCTACTATACTTTCGTCTTCCCTGTAACGTTCCCCCTTTTCGTTAATTTTTTTTTTTTCATTCTTTGTGTCGTACGTTTTCCCTTAGGATCTCTTTAGCTCTACTTCCTTTTTTAACTACTACTTTTACCCTCTCTTTCATTCCCGTTTCTATATCACTAGTTTCTACGGGCCAACGCCAAATGAATCATTCTCAAATAACATTAATTCAGACGTTCGTGATTTGCGTGAAAGCTTTTTCCGAAATAAACTGCCACTTGTACATGCGTATGCACATATGCCTTTAAAATAGAAATAAGCGAGAGACTCGAAGGCTTCCATCGAGCGACTTTTTAAGTAAACGCGTGCTACGCTATGCAGGCACTAATTCTATGCAAAGTCTTGGTGAAAGATAAAAATCCCAAAAGAAGTAATTGGTCGAAGAACGAAGAATGCACTCTACGATATCGATAATCATCAAATTCAATATTCGTAGCTGACAAAATATCGTTCACAGATCGACGAGCTTCCTCATTCGACATCTACTCGTTTAATTAGCACATTTCCTATCCCCGCACAATTGAAGAACAAAGATAATTAAATATAGCGATGAAATTGAGACGACTCTTTGGAGAATATTGCGAGGCACCGGAATCAACCTTCAGCATCGCTAAAGCATCCTTCGTGCAACTGATAACTGTCTGGAGTGCAACAATGCGTGGCCGAAGCGGCGATAATAGGATAAACAAAAGCACGGCAAACATGGCAGTCCGGGGCGATAAAGAGAAAGAGATGCGCCAAAGAATGGGAAAGAAACAACGGCACATATGGGTAACTTCCCACCCCGTCGCCCCAACACAATCGCAACAGCCACCATCGTACTTCCCACACCAACGCCAGCAGGCCAAACTGGAATGCAGGCTGCACAATGTGTGGCAGGTCGATCCTCAACCACCGGGCGCGACTTGCATATTAATACGACGCGATGGGGGGATCGTCCATACACATACACAAGCAATCCCCGGAATTCTCAATGGGATGAGCGGGATAGGATGATTGTCGCTCAAGTTCGCTGGCCACTCGCTGCTGGATTTTTCTCCAGCTCCGCGAGTTTCTCCGACTTCTTTTGTCATTGGCTTCTGCTTTGTCTGGAGCTACGATAATTATTATTCCAGTTGCCAGCTGCTTTAATTGGCTCCGCCACCACATCACTACCAAATTCATTGGCAAGTGATGCTAATCCGTGGGGAGTCGGAGGAGGTGGAGGTTGACCGTTGCGATACTAGGCTCACTAGCCCAACTACTCGAGCTTCCCTATAATTTTCTTTAATTACTTCTAGGTTATCGTAATTATCGGAATGTTAAACTGCTGGTTACATTTCAGAGCTACGAGGGCAGTGGCGCATTAACATTCCGAGTTTTGGCGTATTAGCCGAGATTTATGTACAAGTCATTCGCCAACATAATAATTACAATTAATAATATGTTTTATGATACGTGTAAGGAAACATAGCTTTTCACAAATGAAACTCAAAAATCACAAACATTTTCGCCTTTTTAATATTTCCTTATGACTTTATTGAATAATAATACTGATTATTGATTATCTAGATTACGACTATAAGCAGGTCTTACGAATTCTTTATAAATTATAATCTTTTAATATTTTAGAGCACAGTAATATTATTGTTTTAATAATGAATGATCGATCGTTTCAGAAATATCACGTGAATGCATTTCAATGCGATAAAAAAAAAAAAGCGTAACTAATATATCCATTGTCTATATCAAGATAAGCAAATAATATAAATTTAAATTAAATATAAAGAATTTAGAAGGATAAAAACTCAATATATCTTACTTATTAGTACACGATTAACCTTGACATACCTTTTTTGTATATGAAATAAGATTTTTCAGAATTATGGTGGATTAAGTCATTTTTATGAATTTGTAAATCCATCCGAATTATACAAGAATTCGTAGAATCCATAAATAGAATCGGTATTGATATTCACGCATTGATAGAAAAAAAAAAAAATAAATAAAAAGAAGAAGAAGAAGAAAAATATCTGGCCTAGCATTTATGCATGTCAGCTTAATATCGGCCTAAACGTGTTAAAATTTATTGAAATATAACCTTTAAAACTTTTCAAATGATTCGAACGAATCTGCGTTTGCTCTTAAACGTCAAACTCATAGGACGACCATTATTAACAACAATTTCAAACCAACACTTTTACAAGTCATTTAAAGCTAATACTTTTAATTAAATTTACTCTATTACTTGATATTTCAATGAATACAAAATATTTTTAACGCCGCCTATTGATTTTCCCACTTTGGACAGAAAGCACAACCAACTCCAATTAATTGGCTTGGCCTACTTATAATTTGGCTAATTTGCAATAATACACGATCGCAAGCCTTAAATTCAGTTTCATCCAAGCTAATCGAGTAGAGGCGTACTAGTCGCGTACACATACCCGACTTCCATACAACATCCATCAAACTGAACTGCAATCGAAGGGAAACCAAGTCCACTCGAAATCCCTTACAAGAACGTACCCACTACCCCATCAATGTCTACCGACTCCATAATACTGAACATAATGACTGAAAAGCAGCGCGCCCCTCCCCCCCTGTCCTCCGCGTTTTTCTACAGCTCTCCACGGCTTCTCCATTTCCTCCTCCCTCCTCCCCTCCCCCCTCCCCATCCGCCTTCGCCTCAATCGCCGCTTCGTTGGCCCACAAGCGGAATAATCAGAGGCGAGGAATCGCGCGCGGAGGCGAGAAAGGAAGGAGAGAACCTCTCTAGGACCACACCGCTGCGGATGAGTTATGACGGAGAAAGGCATCCACGCGTACACGCACACATCCTTTGGAGGGACTGCGCGCACGCGTGCAGCAGGAGAGCCCGAGTCCAGGTGTAGCGCTCTGAATGGAAGCGCAACTAATTTACATAGCATTGAGCAAGAGCGAGATAATCGCGAGAGACAGCGAAGGCGAGAAAATAGAGAAATAGTTGTGTTTTTGCTTCCCCCCCCCCCTTCGTTTTCGGGTCTTTTTCGTTAGAGTCAACAGAACGAATGCATATCTGCCTATGGCTAATGATAATTAATAGTAATTGAGTTGGAATGTGGCCTTATCAGCTGGATTATATCGACTAAATTACAATTAAGTTCAAAGACATTTCATATTGTAAAAAATATAAATGTAAGATAATCGAATTTTCATTGTACGTGCGTGTAATTATTAAGTTTTAGCATTATTTTTGACTTTTCATTGAATCTCCTCAAGGTTATGAGATTTGTTATTATATAACTGCGTGTGCGTATGCTTATAAATATCTACGGCCTTATGCTTAATTGATAAAAAAAAATAGACTTTTTAAATTGAATGACAATATTGTCAAGTTTGAAGCAATTGTTTATTATGATTTTTGTATAAGTTTATGCTCAATTATAACTATTGTCACTTATTGTCCTCATAAAAATGATTACTTCTCCGGAATTACTCTCAACAGTTTCTTATCAAATTACAATTATCAATTTGTGGCAATATATTGTTCGTGAATAAATAACATTTGGTGGCAAACAGTTGGCAGCTTATGCTAATTGAACTGAAGGATTGAAAATGAATGAATAGGCTGACATAAATAAAGGTATGATTTTTAACAGGGAGTGTTGAGCATTTATAATGAAAAAATAAGTATCGCATTCTATTATTGCTGTTTAAATAAACTTTAACGTAATGCTAGCGATGCAATAATTTCCTTCAAGATAACGAAGAGAGAAAAAATTCCATGACAATTAATCGTACTGGTAAACACTGTACCAAGTATATTCTAAATATTAAATAACTCCGACACAATCAAATATACTTCAATGAATTTGGCATGCATGGATAAATAAATTATTATTACAGAATAATACGCGAGTCAGGCTTTGTGAATAGAATTCTATGAAATTAAGCTAACAAAGCTTTCAAATTATAAATATGACTTATATTACAAGCGCCACAATTAATTGTTATTTTATTGTATTTATTCTATTTGTTTGTTTAGCTTGTGTATATAATCAGTTTTGAAAATTAGAAATATTTGCGCACGTGTCGATTTCTAGCTAAGAAAACCAGCACGTGGACGATAAAAGTTTCATTAGAAATAGACGAATTAATGAACTTGGGCCAGTGATAAAGGGTGGCGGCAATGTTTGTATTTCTGGCTTGAAAGTGAGTGGCGTATGTAAATGATAGTCACTACGTACTCCACTCTTTTCCAAAATAAACGTATAAAATTGAACAAACATGTGTGGGGCTTTGGTTTCTCCTGTCACATGAGCTTATCATGCCAAATTTTTCACATGAAAAAGCATTAAGAAACCAGTTAATTGGTAAAGAATTATTAATTCGCTTGTTTATCCGATGAAAATCCTTCGTGTGATAATAATGAGCCTTAATTGTGTAATGCAAACAGTAGAGGCAAATAGGCTCGACAATTTCTCGGAATGCAAACTTTTTGTTCAGTTACCTGCGAATAAATGAGGCGAGAGAAAGGTGGGCGAGAGCAATTTTCGGCGCCAAATGTGCAATCAACTCCAATGAATTCCAACAAAAACGGATGTCGGCTTGTGCTTGCACTCGCTGCCTAATTACGCATGACACGTCACTACTATGAGTCTCGTTAAACTGTTTGCTGAGCAATGGAAAGAGCGAGCGCTCGCTGTTTTAGAAATTTATGCAAACTTGACAGGTCCGTTAATATTTACAAGCTTGGTAGGTGAGATGAATATCATTACTTACACTTTGCTCGACTTGGCGCTAAAAGATCGAAATCTCTCGTTTAAAATTCTCAACGAATTGTTTAAATAAATTGTATTTGCAAATAGTCGGCTTTTAAAAAGTAAAATACAGTCGTTTAATAATTGCTTCGTTGGATAAAAAAATAAAAGTTAATTAACAGCCTGACATCCTAAATTTCAACAGAAGCGTGATTTGATAGTCGAGTAAAGGCGAATTGACCTTCAATTTTCCCTTCAATTCGAATGGCACATAAGTGTACATTTTAATTGTCAAGCGGCTCAACTGAAAAGAAAATATCCAAAGAGGCAAGAGAGCCAAATCGACATTAATGATGGCGCAGTCAGGCTCGAGTGGCTCCGTGACACAATTGACAGTTATTTGGAGGAGTAAAAGAAAACGAGGAGAGGGGGAGGAGCCGTTGCGCGTACGCAAAAATCGAGTGAAAATGAAAAGCCCATGAAATTGCACTCGAGCAGAAAGTGAATTAAGGGTTGCGCGATTTTAATGCCAATAAAGGCCTCGTTGCGAAGAAAAAAAAAGAAAGAAAAAAAAAACGAGGGGGGTACGTTACATTCCTAAGATGGGGTGAAGTGGGCAGGAAAGTTGGGAGATGTCGAGAGCGAAAAAATATAGCGAAAGTAGTCGGTTGCTAGCGAT